>VMDO01002530.1:70283-165543 GCA_007922755.1 Pedetes capensis
TATTGTCAGTGCTTCTCTGCTGTTCATAGGGTTTTCAATGGCAGATTGATTTTTGGGAGGGGGTTGCCAGGTCCTTCTCCCAAGCCTACAGCTTCTGGTGTTCCCAGGCGGTCTCCCATCCAGGTACTAACCAGGCCCGACCCTGCTTAGCTTCTGAGATCTGATGGGATCAGATGCCACAGGGCTACAGCTGCAGGCAGATAGGGATATAGATGTATGTATATCGCAGAATCAGGCCAGGCACAATGATGCATGCCTGTAATCACAGCAACTCAAAAGGCAGAAACAAGAGGATCACAAGTTCAAGGCCAAAGACAGCCTGTGTAACTTAGCAAGACCCTGTCTCAAAACAAAGTTTTCAAAAGGAGCTGGGAGTGCAGCTCAGTGGTAGAGTACTTGCAAAGTAGGCACAAGGCCCTAGGTTCAGCTCCCCAGTATCAGGAAAAAAAAAAAAAAAAAGAAAAATACATACACACAAACACACCAGAATTAAACAAATGACATAACAGAGGTACAAATTTTATGATAATGAATTTGTGAGAACATTCCATCTTCAACATTTCCACCAAAATAGAAAGCTAAAGACCCAGTGGAAAATTCTCTAAGCAGGCTTTTCGCTCATCTTTACCTCAATTATCTAAAAGGAAATTATTTCATTCAAGAATATCTCAAATATTAGAAAAACATTTAACAGAAGTTGGAGAAACTAAACACATGTAGAACAAAGAAGCATAAGAGAAAATTCAATTGATTAAAACTGAAAGTTTATGGAGTTTTGCAATAATTTCTGCTTAATGGAGGGTTAACAGTCTTTAACAATGTTATACTCTTCCTAAAATCTACATGGCCATTTTTTTATGACTTATAATACAAAACATGATGATATTTTTCTTTAGTAACAGAATATTTCAGATTTTTTGAATCTTTATTCTGATTCCATTTTGAAAGGACATGACCACATGTCTAAAGAGAAAATGAAAGGAATATGCTAAATGTGTGTATATGTGTATATGTGTGTATATATATATATATATATATATATATATATATATCCTAGAACACTTAATGAAAGCAAACAGGTACTAAATATATAAACACACAAGCAAAGACCCTTGCTGTGAATTTAGATTTTCAAAAATGAAATAGTCGCCAGGCATGGTGGTGCATGCCTGTAATCCCAGCAATTTGGGAAGACAGAGGCAGGAGGATCACAAGTTTGAGAACAGAGGCAGTCTGCATCATTTAGTGAGATTCTGTCTCAAAAAATAAAAACATGGGCTGAGGGTGCAGCTCAGTGGTACAGCACTTGCAAAGCATGCAAGTGCGAGGCCCTGGGATCAACCCCCAGTACTGTGGGGGGAAAAAATGAAACAGTCTGTCCTTAATGCATCAGGAAAGAATCAACGGGACATCCAACTTCTTCACATTACGTGAGACAGGGTTAGAGAACATCCTGTCAAACATCCATGATCTTCCTGTACGCATGCCTTTCAATCTCCTCCTATACCTGTCGTCTCTGTTCTTGCCTCCCCTCTGTGCACAAGTACAAAGGTACAGTGCCCACGATGTGGCTCCCGCACCTATCAGGAAGCATGAACAAGAAACTAAGGCTGAAGCAATTGTCTGGCTTTGCTTTTCCTGGCTCACAATTGTCTAAATCTAAAAGAATAAAGTTACTATGAAAAGATATCTTAAATGTAGTTTGCCTTTAAAATTTAAGAAATTGCTTCTGTGTATATGAATCTCTGACACATACATGACCTGTTAGTCTAAATTCAAGTACTTTCCATCACTTTCCATTAATGAAAGCAAAAAAAAAAAAAAAAAAAAAACCTTTTTTCTAAGAGCCTACTACTACACCAGGTACTATGAGGATGCTTAGGGACAGGGATTTAGCTCAAATGGTAGAGCACTGCGCTGCAGTCTCTGAGGTCCCGAGTTCAATTCCCAGCACAGCAAAAATGGGAGAAGGGCCTGGCAATCCACTCCCAAGGCAATCCCAAAACAGTCAGCCATTGAAAACCCTATGAGGGTTGCTATGAGTGGGATACCGACTCGACGGCACCTAAGAACAACAACATGAGGATCCTTATAAATTTAATTCTTGTAACAACTTTATAAAGTAAATACTTTTGGGGCCAGAGATGTCGCTTTGTGGTAGACCACATAATACATGTTCAAGGTCCTGGGTTCAATTCCCAGCACCAAAAATAAAAATAAAAATAAATAAAATGAACACTATTAACCCTTAGTTCATACAGGATGCTGAGCCTGTGAAATGTTAAGCAACTCCATATAGTGATTATAAATAGCAGACTGGAGATATAGACCCAGGATTCTTCCAGCCTTCTCCATCATCAAAATTATGCTCATTCTACTATACTGTCTGTTACACACTAGGAATGAACAATCTTAAAAGTGAACAAATATTGCTAAACACAGTAGAAAGCCACAGCCTACATGTATCTATAGTCTCCTCAACTCTCTCTCATTTCATGTCAGAATAAAAATAGCAAGGAAAGGAGGAAATATTAAGCAGTAATATGACATCTTAATGCACCAGAAAAAAAAAAAAAAACTAAGTGACAAATCTATGATACATTTAATAAAGAGTCCTGAAAACATATCAAACCACTGGCCTCAGAGTAAGAGGTTTTTGTCTCCTGATTCCATCACTTATACAAGAGAAAAGAATAATTATGTCTAAGATCTACCTTTCTTATCAAAATTATACAATTTATAGCATAGTAATTTTCATTTTAAGAAGTCATAACTCTAGAAACTAAATTGAAGTTAAGAAATCATTGGTAGAATGAAAAGGTGGTATTAAAAAACACAGTGTGTTTGTTATAAATGGTTGTTGGTAGTAGTAACTATCTTCTGTAGAACTTGATTTTTCTAACAGCCCCAAAATTTTAGTAATAACCAGCTATGTAAAAATAACTTTAATGGATATAAATGGTACACAAGACTCTCCTCACTAGTAGACAATTTGAGCTAGAACTTGACTAAAAGAAGTTAAAACTTAAATTGTTATGGTTCTTTTTAATAATTTGGAAAAAACACTTAAAATATATAATAATACAGAGACTAATATAGTAAGAATGTATATACATAGCACGTAGAACTAAATCACATTATCATTCTAACATATATGCTTCTAATTTTTTAATAAAATATTTAAAACATTATAAATAAAGTCTTAGTACCCTCCCATCCCAACCTCTTCCCAGTACTATTTCTGGCCCACCACTCTAGGGAAAACAACAAGCATGACTTTATGCATAACCCTCCACATCATGTTTTTCTAGTCTACCACAGACTCTCCTCACTAGTAGACAATTTGAGCTAGAACTTGACTAAAAGAAGTTAAAACTTAAATTGTGATAGTTCTTTTTAATTTGGAAAAAACACTTAAAATGTACAATAACACAGAGACTAATACAGTAAGAATGTATATACATACCACATAGAACTAAATAACATTAATATTATCATTCTAACATATATGCTTCTAATTCTTAAGTGTCTCAAAATCTTTATTATTAAACACACATTATAATCAATTTAATTAACAAATGAAGGTGTGAAGTATGTGAATTTAACTCTTTCCTGAAACAAAAAATCTAACAGGACACAGTGGCACACGCCTGTAATTCCAGTGACTTGGGAGGCTGAGAAAGGAGGATCACAAGTTTGAACCCAGAGGGCCCCTGTACAACTTAGAGAGACCCTGTCTCAAAACACTTTTTTTTTCTTTTATAGGGCTGGAGATGTAGCACAGGCATAGAGCACTTGCTTAGCACAAGGCACTGGGATCATTCACCACTATACCACCATCACCAACAGCAGCAAAATCATAAAAGAGGAAATCTTAGTAGCATTAAATAAAATTAAGAGTAACGTTAACTAAATAATCTGTCTCATAACAGAGAGGGGAAAACATCCTCTCACTTACCCCAACTAGGATTACATAATTTTAAGAAGGCAGAATCACACTGTTCAGCATGAGCTTCAATCATACACAAACAAAAAGTCTGCTGCTATTAATTTCAATTACTTTGACCAATAAAAGATGTTCAAACTCCTGCATCTGATGGAATTCCTGCAGAGATATCAAGATTTAAAGTAAGTTACATCTGAGAAATTTGTATGGCTCTATTTTAAAAGCATATGAAATACTGAGCAACCATCTAATGATTTTAATTACATGAACTTCATAAATGTTCAACTAAGGAAAATTAAGGAATATAATTATACTAAAATAAGAAAAATTATTTTTATTGTTAATAAAAACTTGGCACTTTCTCCAACTATTATTGACAATTCAAAAGGTCAAACATGACTCACATAGTTAACTTGAATGGGCACCTAACCCTAAATTCCCTAATGCAAAAAGCAACTATGTTACACCCTACCAAAAGACATCAGCACCATTGTTAGGTGCCATGGAGGCAGTGTCTGACTCATAGCAACCCTATGTACAAGAGGCAAAACACTATTGGCAGTGCTTCTCTACTATTCATAGGGTTTTCAATGGCTAATTGTTTGGGGGGAGTGGGGTGCTGGGTCCTTCTCTCAAGCCCACAGCAGCTGGTGTTCTCAGGCGGTCTCCCATCCAAGTATTAACCAGGCCCTACCCTGCTTGAGCCTGCAGCCATAGCCCTGTGGCATCCAATCCCATCAGATTTCAGAAGCTAAGCAGGATTGGGCCTGATTAGTACCTGGATGGGAGACCACCTGGGAATACCAGGTGCTGTAGGCTTGGGAGACAGACCCGGCAAAGCACTCCCAAAAATAAATCCGCCATTGAAAACTCTATGAATAGCAGAGAAGCACTGACAAAGTGTTTCCCCTGTTGTATGTGGGTTCGCAATGAGTCAGACACCGACTCAATGGCACCTAACAACAACAACCCTGCTTAGCTTCTAAGATCTGACAGGATCAGACACCATAATGGTAATGTCTGCAGGCGTATATAAATTACCAGTATGTAAATTTAAAGACACAGTAAAGGGCAGGGATAAAAGGGGAGGAAATATACCAAAAGTATATTTACCATCCAAAGTTAATAGTCGATATGTATTTTTTAAATATTTCTATTTTTCATGATTTTTTCAACAATGAATTTCTTTTGATGTATCATCAGAAGAAAAAAATGTAAGATATACTTATTACCTTCAAAGATAGCAGATCAATAGGCTAAAAGCAGATTAACAGGCTCACCTCCTGGAAAACGAGTTTAAAGTTCTATATTTGTAACTCCCTTTTCCTTGGTACATGTTTCTTTTTCCTCCCTGGTAACTTCTCGACCTTATGTCCTAGTCCTCTGACATCTATCTAAGAAGGGCCATGTCGCTGGTTCTTACCAATTGATGAGCTGAAGAAATGGGATAAAATGTAAAGACTAGTATTGAAGAACAGTTACTGGCCACAGGAAATATTATCATGGATTTAATTGCTAAAAGAAGATTTTTTTTTTCCAAGTTGTGTACTAGTCTCTCTTTGTAGTTTTGTCAAAGGACGGTTATTAAATTAAAAAACTGATTCACTTAGAGAAACATTCTAAATGCTAGAATGAATTTAAAAATCAAAGGACTATGTGAAAATATATTAGTATGTAATGACATTGCATATGCAATCAAATTCGACTTTGGAAAACAAATTAAGAATTGTTCATAAGGGATATGTAATCAATATTACAATTGAAAGCCCAAAGAATTACTGAGACAAGTACAAAGAAATCCATATATGGTCAAGGGAAATTTTCATCATTATTTTTTTAAATTCAAAAATTAAATGTTCAATTAGATAAAAAAGACATTCTTATTATAAGAAATTTCAGCATGATATCTGATGATGGAAAAGAAAGAATTGTTCAATTTGAAGAGTGAATGTACTCTTAAAGAACAATTTAAAGAAACTGAATTACCTACATTCTTTTTTAAGGTGAGAATGTTATTTCCCTCAATGAGGGAAAAGGCAGTAATTCCTGTTCTGAAGCTTACTATCACCTAATGGTGCAACAAAATTTCTCACTGGTGAGAAAACACTATTTGTGCTATCTGCTTTTCAGACCTTAGCATTTCCATGACTCTAGAGAGGAATAGGGCTGGGATTTAGCTCAGTGGGTAGAGCGCTGCACTGCAGTCTCTGAGGCCCCGAGTTCAATTCCCAGCACTGCAAAAATGGGAGAAGGGCCTGGCAATCCACTCCCAAGGCAATCCGGAAACAGTCAGCCATTGAAAACACTATGAGGGTCACCATGAGTCGGATACCGACTCAACAGCACCTAACAACAACAAGAGAGGAATAAGATAGGTGACCTTGGGTGGAAGTCTATAAAGTCTCAGAGAAAGCTCTGAGTCTAAAAAGCAGATGGTACAAATCTTAGAATAGTTTATATAGCTGTTCCCAACACATCAATATTTAAAGATATAAATATTGTTATTTCTGCCTTAATGAACCTTATGAAGAAGACATATGGCCACCAGAGTAAGTAATGAACCTTTAACAGTTCATTCCCACTGAGGATCTATTCATCTAAACAAATGCCCATAATGCAAACCTGAACACTTTGACCAGAGAGAGTAAAACCACATTTAAACCTTGTAATAAGAGGATTGGCAGTGAGCCTTTCTAAACCTAAGTCCACCTTCTTTTGTTATTTGACCTGAAAAGCCATCAGATTGTCTTCATTATAATGATGCACATTTGTATGTATGAGAGCTGTAACTTATTGATTCTCAAATCTCTTTTCCTCAGAGTCAGTTTAAAACAATTAGGATTTGCAAGCTGTTCCATAAAAGATAAGCACCCAGCATCAGGGATATTTCACAGACTGACTAGTGCATGTTAAGTAGGTGATTGCTTCCACAGCCTCCAAGTGTCCCAGCAATCACTACAAGCCAACAACTGTCCTCAAAGAAGACTTTCAAGGTAATGTTGCTGATATTTAGAAGGGAAATTGGGAATATATTTTAATCATTAAACAAATTCAAGTTTTAGAATGCATTTCTCACAGATTCAATAGTTATGGGACTTAAAAGCTTTGCCTCCCTTCGTCTGAAAAAGTCAACAAGCCATTAAACATTACCATGTACGTACACACAATTATCAGCTGGTGCCTGTCTTCTTTACATCAATGCTATTTTGTAACCTCAGCCCCTCAAATCCTTTTGGTAAATGCATATAAGATCAAAATCAACTGTCCAGTCCATCAGGCAGTTCTCTATTATGTTGGTAAATAAGGTGCTCCATAGGAAACAAAATCATTTACTGAATTGTTACTAAATGAAAAATCAGCTGGTCATGGTGGCAGACATCTGTTATCCCAGCATTTGAGAGGCTGAGGCAAGAGGATCATGAGTTCAAGGTCAGCCTGGGCTACACTGAGACTACATCTCAAAAAACCTAGGGCTGGGGTAGTAGCTGAGTGGAAGAGTACTTGCCTAGCATGTGCAAGGCCCTGGGTCCAACCCTCAGCACTACAAAGAAAATGAAACTGAAAAGTAAATAAACATCAGCCTTTTGGGGAGAGAAAGACTGGAAAGAGTATTATATATGATGAGCTAAGAAGACAAATCCTTGGGAAGTCAGCTCAGAATCCATTTACTCATCTTGAAGGATGAGTAGACGTTGGATGAGTAAGACACAAGAAATACGATTCAATTAAAAACTGTCTCAGAGAAACCAGAGAGACCCAAACAAACAGAGCTCTTATGTCCTTCTACCAGAGCAGTTCTGCCTTCATCTGATTTTCATGATGTGACTTTATTGAGTATAGGTAGTTTTCTAAAAGAATTCAACTATTGTTGCCGGGCGTGGTGGCGCAAGCCTGTAATCCCAGTGGCTTGGGAAGCGGAGGCGGGAGGATCGCAAGTTCGAGACTAGAGGCAGTCTGTGTAACTTAGCGAGACCCTGTCTCAAAAAGTAAAAAAAAATGGGCTGAGGTGCAGCTCAGTGGTCCAGCACTTACAGAGCATGCAGGCACGAGGCCCTGGGTTCAACCCCCAGTACCGTAAAAAAAAAAAAAAAAGAATTCAACTATTGTCAAAAGAAAAGGGAAAAATTTGGAAGCCATTACTGTAAAGAGGAAAAAAAAAAAAAAGAGAGAGAGAGAGAGCCAGGCACAATGGAATACCTCGGTAATCCCCACAACTCAGGAGGCTGAGGCAGGAGGATCACAAGTTCCAGGCCAGAAACAGCCTGTATAACTTAGAAAAACCCTGTCTTAAAACAAAAAAAATTAAAAATGGGCTTGGGGTGCAGTCCAGTGGTAGAGCACTTGCAAAGTATGGGTGAGGCCCTGGGTTCAACCCCTAAGGACCAAAAAAAAAAAAAAAAAAAACACTGAAGAATCTTGAGTGGGGCATGACATGGTAAAAAGCATATCAATGGGGAGAAGCTATTGCAATCTCCCCTGGGTTCACCCCCCAAACCAAGTAACAAAAAAATAAAATAAAATAAAAAATAAAATGAGCAAAAGATTCACTGAAGAGAAAGAGATTTCAGGAGACTTATAAATTGAACTTGTCTAAGCTTAAGGTGGGAATAAAGAGTCAATTTCTGCCTCATGGAAGGAAATACCAAAATAAAGGTATCTAACAGGCAACTAAATACATGGGTCTAAAAAATATTGGACTGTCATCAGTATGGGAAAGGATGAGACCACAAAGGAAAAAGAATAAGGCTCAGTGAGAAAAGAAGTAGAGCAAAGGAAAGCCCTTGAAAAACTCCAACATACAGAAGACAGACAAAAAGAGCTGGCAAATGAGACTGTGAAGGAACATGAGAGGTAAATAGAAAACTAGGGGAAATGGTATAACAAAAACTATGGAATGGAGGCTTTCAAGAAAGTGAGAAAAGAACTATCACACATTTTGCCAGTTAGCTTATATCTCTCTGCTCCAAATGCACCCTTGCTTGCCTGCTCTTTGAAAATAGAATCCTTAAATGCTTCTCTTTTGTAGCTCACATAATGACAAGTTTTATCATCAGGTACTGTGCTGGCAGGACACTGAAGAAGAAAAGGACTTCTCTTCCTGGTTACAGTGTTTTCCATGTGCTACATTTCCATTTCACCATCCTGTATAAGGTAATGAATTCCAGTGGAATACATCCCCACCCAGTTGCAGCAACACCACCACTAGGCAGCTTCCCATAGAGTTTCAGAAGCATCCCCCTTCATTCAGATTCCCAGTGAATCTCACAAGTACCTCCGCAGACAATCCCCAGCTTCAGCCTACCAGCACCCTGAGAGTTGTTTCCTGTCATCAGTCCTGGTTGCAGTTCCCTGGCCTCTGGCTTCATTCTGCCTTCACCGAAGAATGTTGTTTCCTGTTTGCCCAGGGACTGTGGACCAGCTCTGGCCTAAGACATTCAATAAATCTCTCCACCATCCAATGGGCTGCAGCCACAACTTCTCCTACAAGTTCTGCTTCTCACTCTTGCAAAGGGCATCCCTCCAAGTTTATACTTTCCTTGGGTACTGTACCTCAGGCCTGACAAATCTTCTGAGTTCTCTCCATTCCTTCATTGATAATCTGATTATAGTTAATTATATCAGGGGTCAACAATCTTTTCTATAAAGGGTAATAATGTAAATATTTTCAACTTTGTAAACTCTACAATCTCTGATACAACTACAAGACTCTGCAAGTGTAGCATAAAAGCATGATAATATATAAGTGTGAGGTAAGATAAAAAGACAGAAAAATGAAGGGGACATGGGAAGGGAAAGGCACCCCTCACTCTAGAATGTGGTTACATCTACCACACTATCTGAAAGTCAACAACTTTAACATAACTGATAAGATCAATGAAGATTACCTACATGGAGACAATGCTTGTTTTCCTAAGAGATCTCAAACAAAAGTGTTAGAAATAACAAATAGACCATGCTTGCTTATGGCCAGTGTATAACCTTTGAGTCTAACCTAGTTAGCACTCCTCTCTCATCACTAAACCTAAGCAGTACATCTCATAAAAATCACAATTTCATTAAAAAAAGAAACTCTTTTAAGAAAAATAAACCAGCTCATATATTTTTACTATTTTTAAACTTAATTTCAAGCTAGCTTAATGTTTAATCCTGGTTGTAAACTGCATTTTTAAAGTAATTAACTTCAAAAGCCACAAGAATATACATATAGCTATTATTATAATACTTAGGTGTTATTTTCTCTCTTCAGAAGTTTGCATCCATATCTTAAATGTGTAGTTTTTTTTTTCTAGGTGTCGCCCTTCCTCTGCAAATGTCCATGTTTAAACCTAAAGTGGGTACTATCTCTTATCACTACTTAAACTCACATTGTTTCACTCTAACTTGTCCTAAAATTCTTTTCTGCAATGCAGCCAAGGATTCAGCTCAACCTGAGTGGAGGTCATTGAGAGGGGAAATTCCTCAGGATGCAGGTGGCAGTGCTGGGCTGCGTTTCTCACTACCACTGACGTGTAAGATAGTTTGATTGGACCTGTGGTGGGCTCAATTTGGACCATGAGACACAGCTTGCCAACTCCTGCTTTGTTAAACTGTTCCTGTTCAAATTACTGTTTAAAGTTGTTGTTGAGAACTCAGCTGTTATGCTGATGGGTTTGCCTTTTTGAGTTGGTGTTTCTCTCTTGCAGCTTTTAAAATAGCTTCTTTGCTCTCTAGATTTGCCATTCTAATTATAATGTGTCATGGAGTGGATCTCTTCTAGTCTACTGTATTTGGAGATCTAGATGCTTCTGTGGTATAGGTATATATTTCTTCCCTTATTTGGGGAAAGTTTTTTACTATTATTTCATTGAAAAGATTTCCTAACCTCCTAGTGTTATCGTCAGCTCCTTCATGAACCCCCTGAATTCATAGGTTGTATCTCTTCATTTTATCAAAGACCTCTTAAAAATATGGATCATACTGTCTCATCTTGCTATCTTTATTTGGTATCTGAATAGATAAGCTCTTCAAGTTTTTCTTCAGTATCAGAAATCCTGTTTTTGGCTTCTTCCTGTCTGAAGATTCTACTGTAATATTATATTGATTTATTTTGTTTTGTAATTGCAACATTTCTATTTGATTCTTCTTCAAGATCTCAATTTCTTTAGTGAAGTTTTCTTCTAAGTTAGATACATTTTTGTCCTGTGCTTCAACTGCTCTCATTTTGGGGTCCTTGAGGTCTTTGAACATATTTATAAGCAGACTTCTAAATTCTTTTTCTGGCATCTCTAAGAATTCAGTTACTTTAAAATTATCTATTGAAAGGCTTTGGTCCATTGGGGCTTCAGATCCAACCTGACCTTTAATGTTTCTTGTATTTTCATTTCGAAGCTTTCTCATTGCTTGGTCCAGGTACATGGTCTAGCCAACAAAAGGGTGTAAGAAGTCCTATTTTGGTTTTGACAAATAAACTTGGGAGACATTGAATGACTAGTGTATCCTAAACCAACGACTAGTTGGAACTTATGGTTAGTGAGATGGGTGGCAAAAGTTTTCAAAGTCTACAGACATAGGAGAGGTACAGTGGTGTAGGGGAAAGCTAGTAAGAGACCATCAGAAGAGAAGCAACTCTTCAGAGGCCGACACAAAATTTTAAAAATATGCAAATAAAAAATAAAACAATAAAAACAATCAAACACACTTAAACAAACAAAAAAGGACCACTAGGGCCACACATAAAAAGAAAAGAAAAAAAAAAAAACCAATAACCCCAAACTGCTCAACTCACACTGATTCAAACTATGTGACAGTCACTCCATTCCTTAAGACTTCTACCTTCTTTCTGGATGTTGTCAAACAGCTGTTCCAGCCCTTCTTTACCACCACTATGCAGATTAGACCTCAGAGAGAATGTGTGCCATCCAGATCCCTCAACCCATTCGTGAGGCAATTCGATTCTGGTCCCTCTGACTCATGAACTATCAGTCTCCCTGCTGAGTCCCCAACTGTAACAGCCTCGGTGGCCACTCCCTCCACAGCCTATAACACTGGGCTCCTCAGCAGGGGCCCAGACCAATCTCCTTTGGGATCCACTCAGTGCCCTAGCAGAAGACATATCTCCTGAGGGTTCCAAGTTTTTGGAGTACTCGTGGTAGCCCCCAGTATCTCAGGACCACTGCAGCTCACCCCCAGGATTGTTTAATTGGATATGCACAATTTGGAGCACTCTCTATATCTGCTGGGAACTGTCCAGTGTTACATTACCCAGAGAGTCTTCCGACTTCTCAGAGTGTCATGCAGCAAGGTCCAGGATTGTTTATTTAAATGGGCACTGTCCTTTGTTCCTCTTAGCAACAGTTTCTTAACTGACCCAGGCTGTTGGGAGGGACAAGGAAGGAGGAATTGGCAACCCTTTGTCTCACTATGCCCACTTTCACAGCATTACTCCTGAGCCACAGGCTTTGACTATGTGACCCTGCAGCACCCATTGCTAGGTCAGACTCAGCTTTTTGCTGATCTACTCAGCCTTTCAGGTGTTTCCCAATTACCTGCACATGTATATGTGTTTCCCCATTGAGGCGAGCTTGGTCCGTAGTAGCTGCAACTGTCTGGTCGATGAATTAGCTCCTGACAGATCCTGGTGAGGTCCTTGTCTCATGTGTGTCAGACATCATGTCCCAACTCCTCCATAAGGAGTGGATAAGCACATGTGGATATGCGCACGCACACACACACACACACACACACACACTCCATGAGAGAAACCTGACAGGCTCAACTCGCAGGCTATATTTTTTGTTTTCCTTTCATCAATAGTCTATCCTGTCCAGCATCTCAGAGTCAAAGGGCAGAATTTCTCCATACACACTTACTGCTGATTGCCTGGAGTGGGCAACTCTAAAGTGGCACCCTGCTGGTTCCACTTCATCCTGAAGGTTTATTGCTTTTGGTCTGATGTCATACCATAACTCATTTTCCACTAATTTAAGGCACTCTCCAGAATCTCCATTCTGAGGAAAGACTTCATAAACTGTATCTCTTTCATCTTCCCTAGTTAAAGCATGGTTACTTTCAGTCCGTCATCTTAACTGGCAATTTACTTTTTATTTTTGAGACAGGCTCTCACTAAGGCAAACAGACTGCCTCTGGCCTCAAATTTGCAATCCTCCTGCCTCTGACTCCTCAGTCACTGAGATTACAGGCAAGCACCACCACACTTGCCAATATTTATATCTTAAATAAATGAAGTATTCCCTTTTTATCAAATGAAGAATCCAAGGGTCTCAATGATTTCTTGAAGAGACCCCATAACGTGAAAAATACAACATACAAATCAAGCCAAAACGTTTCATTTTAATGTTTTATAAACTCATAAAAATATAAATGGTACATTACTCGCTTGCATAGAAAGGTATAATAGTGTTCAACTTTATTAAAATAATTGTAATTGCTATTTAGATTAATTGCCTGCAGCTGTACCACTGTGGCATCAGATCCCGTCAGATCTCAGAAGCTATGGAGAACTGGACCTGGTTAGTGCTTGGATGGGAGACCACCTTGGAACACTAGGTGCTGTAGGCTTGGGAGAAGGACCCAGCAACCCACTCTCAAAAAACAAACAGCCATCAAAAACTCTGTGAATAGCAGAGATGCATGACAATAGTGTTTTGTCTATTGTACATACAGTCACTATGAGTCAGACAGGTCACTATGAGTCGGACACTGACTCCACAGCAACTAACAACAACAAGAGACTAAATGCTATACTATGTGTTTTATGTGCAGTATCTTACTTAATCCTCATATTATCATTCATTTTATAAGAAAAAAAACTAAAGCTTAAAGATGAAAAGTTACTTAGTGAGAGGTAGAAGCAGGATTCAAATTCAAGCAAGCAGTCTTAACTGCAAAGCCAACATTTAAATTACTATGCAACTTCATATAAATTTCAGTCAAGAGAAAACAAAAACAAAAAAAAGACTAACAATGAGAAAACATACTCTTCTCTAAAAGCAAAATAGCAAAATGAGGTAACAATAGCTATTGTTATAACCAACATTCTGAGTCCCACAAAACAACATAGATGAGTTAGCATAAGTAAAAGAGAATTAAAGAACAAGGGTGATAGTGGTCATCTCAGCATGGTAGAAGCTGAAATAAACAAGAGTGTTAGTAACTGACACTTATATGGCCCTCACTCTGTGCCTGTTCTAAGCCCTTTACACAATTTAACTAATTCAATTGTGTTATATAATCCAAACAACAGTCCTATCAAGTCAATACTACCATAATCCATTTCATATATATGGAAACTGAGCTTCAGAACATTACCTTGCCCAAATTCACACCACTAGGAAAAAACAGAATGTTTTCTTTCACTTACACGTACATGTGGATATGCGCATGCACACACACACACACACACACACACACACACACACACACACAAACATTCCATGAGAGAAACCTGACAGGCTCAACTCGCAGGCTATATTTTTTGTTTTCCTTTCATCAATAGTCTATCCTGTCCAGCATCTCAGAGTCAAAGGGCAGAATCACATGGACCTGTGCCCACTAAATAGCAACTGTGTAGGCAACATTTTCTGGGAAAAGTCAGGCAGCACACAAAATGACTGCTTATGACATGAAGAAAAATATCAGGAGCTGCTCAGATGATTATATAGTGCCTGCCATCAAAAATTAGTGCAGTTCCAAAACAAAACATAGATACTTAATAACTCCCTCTTGTTTCACAACAGACTGGCAGAGATATCTTAGACTCATACACCCACAACACTTCTAGAATAAATGAGGCACTTGAGAAAATTAAATAAAAAGCAAAACAGGTCAAGTTTAAAAAATAAACTCACAAACAAAAACTCAAGAAGAAAGGAAAAAAAGAAAGAAAGAAAGAAAGACAGTGAAAAGAAAGAAAAGAAAAAAAGAAAGGGCAAGCTAGCTTCCAAAGAAATGACCAAACTCCTGAGATGAATTTCTTACTTGTGCTGAACACCAAAACTGTACTCTTCCCTTTACTAACACACAAATAAATAATACATTCCCAAAATAGCAGATAAGAATTAAGCCCTCTGAGAATGCAGGTAACCTCTACTAAATGTTCAAACCACCCTAGATTGAACAAGAGATGCGCAAAAACAAAGACAAAGCAGGATCCCTGTGACTCTGAATCCATTTTGTTTAAATCAGTGAAAACTAGAGGACCACAGAACAAACCCAGCCAATCCACATGTATTTAAAACAACTATTGTTGTTGTTGGTGGTGCCGTCCAGTCGGTATCCGACTCATAGCGACCCTCATAGGGTTTTCAATGGCTGACTGTTTCGGGATTGCCTTGGGAGTGGATTGCCAGGTCCTTCTCCCATAAAACAACTATATGTTATTGTAAAACTTGAGACTTGGCTTAAAAATTCTTATTTCCAATTTTTCTTAAATAATCCAAAGATCTGACAATGCTGGGGACAAATTTTTCCAGTGGCATCATAAACGTGAATAGTGTCTGCCCTATAAGGGCGCACACACCTTCCTGGTTGCCCCAATCCTCACCAAGCCAGCTTCATGCAATGTGTTACCTGACTGTCCCTACTGAGTAGCTCAGCCTGCAATTGTATTTCAGATAAAAAAAATAATAATACAAAAGAAGTTTACCAGCCATACTGCCCAGTTGAAAGTAAGTGGTCCAATTGGAAAAAATCAATCAGTGTTAAATGCCTGGGAAATAAACTCTCCTCTATGGAGCAGAAGGAGAACTGGGTAAGACAGAACAGTAAGTAAGACTGATATTCTGACAGAGCTTCTAAATTACTCATCCTGTAAACTATAAAACAGGAACAAAATATTGGTAACTAAGCAAAAAAGCTTCATTTTAAGCAAATTACATAGAAAGTCTTCGCATTAATATATCCATCAGAAACTAAATTCAGAAAAGTGTAAGACATTGCATAATGTGGCCCAAATTCTTTATCCTTCCCTATATGCACCACCCTCTCACCATAAGTAGTTACTTGCCCAGGCCCCTGACTCTAGGCTCAGTTACCTGACTTGCTTTGGTCTGTAGGATTTTAGTTGACGTGGCACATAGAGAGGACTGAAATGGGATTATGCACTGGACATTGCTTTCCTGAAACTCTTCCTGGGTATAAGGACATTTCAAGCTAGGCTGTAGAAGATGGGATGTCCCAGTGTCTTCCAGCTTAGATCAGCAAATCATCCAGCTGACCCCAAACAAGTGAACAAGTCTAGCCATGATAAGCAGAGATCTTAGCTGACCCAGTGCACAAGCACTAAACATTTCTGTCATATACCTCCAAGGTTTTATTTGTCATGCCACAGAAGCTAACTGATACATATAGAGATATATTTTATTAATAAATCATTTTATTTGGTTCAAAAAATGGCTAATTTGCTGAAATTTCCTCTTTACTCTCCTTGAGAAAACTGGCTGGCTTCAGACTGTAGGTATATGTGATAGTCTTCTAATGGTGGAAGGAAAAAGGACAAATCCAAGTTATGATGCAAAAAGTAAGCATAAGCAGTTCATATAACACATGACAGGGGAGCAGTTTTTTGAGGAAAAAAAACAAAATAATTATAAATACCAGTTGGGGCTATTTATTTTTTACTCATAATAACTTCAGTTTTTTATACAGAAGAAGCTGTTTCTTAAGTACATCATAAAGTATACTAGTTTTCTTCCTCTTAATTTTTAAAGAAAACAAAAAACTCTTCTTGACTTTCCTAGCAAACAATGACAATTTTCAAAAAGAGAAATATTTCTTATTGCCATTTACACCTCTAATTTGCATAATGCCTTACAGCTGACAAAGCATTTTCATTATCATTTTCTCATATAATTTCTAATTCAATACTATAAAGTTGATATTACAACTTTGCTTTTGCTCTAAAGGAAAATGATTATTTGAGTAAAATATTTGCCAAAGATTGCTTTTCTAAAAAAAAATTACAGCAGAACTAGAACCCAAATCTTATATTTCAAAGCCAGTGCTTTTATCCACTGCACTCTCAGATGCAAAAAAAATTGTGCAAATTCCAATACTCTGCCCAATTACCAAAATGTTTCCTTTGCCCCTCCCCCCTATTTCTCATAATCCCTCTCTCTCTCCACAAATACATTTAAGTTTTCCTTATGTACTTATTTACTTTTAACTAAATGGTTTATATAATATTAGATAATATAGTGCTAAATATTTAAATCTGCTATAAATCTATCTATAGCTATTTTAAGATGTCTATCAAATAATCCTTTCTCTTATTAAGAATAATTACAATTTCTCTCCCTAAATAGTCCTCCTTCTACTTTCATGAGTGGTGTTGTTGTTGTTGTTGTTGTTGTTGTTGTTGTTGTTAGGTGTTGTCGAGTCAGGTCCAACTCATAGTGATTCTGTGTACAAAAGAACAAAACACTTCCTAATACTATGCCATGCTCAGCACTATGTCGGTGCTTCTCTGCTACTCATAGGATTTTCAAAGTCTGATTGTTTCAGGATTATTTCAAGAGTGGGCTACCAAGTCCTTCTCCTAGTTGCAGTTCTGGGGATTAAACACAGGGCCTCGGAGGAAGCATTCTACCAACTGATCTAAACTCCATTCCAGGCATGACTTACACACATACATACACACACACGTGTGTGTGTGTGTGCATTTATACATTTTTATTTAATCTGGAATCCATATATGAGAGAAAATATGCAGTATTTGCCTTTCTGGGGCTGGCTTTATTTCACTTAAAATAATGATTTTTTTTAAATAAGTTCAGTTTTCTCAGCTCACTATCTTGCTTCCCCTCTTACAATGTGACCTTCCCTCCCTATTCCTGCATTCCTACCATGAGATGCCATTTACCATGTTATAACATAGTCATGGGGCCCCTCATCAGACAATGGCACAATGCTGTTAGGACCTTCTAACTACCAAAATTATGAACCAAGTAAACCTCTTTCCTTTATAAATCATTCAGTTTTAGGTATTCTGTTAAAGCGACACAAGACACTAAACATAGGGTTGAATACCAAAATCTAGCACTATGCCTGGCATGTGTTACAATATTTTTCAATGAATGTACAATGAGAATTTTTATTATTGTTATCCAGTCTGATTAGTCCAGAAACAAGTTTCAAAGTACAGAGCTTTAAAAATAGTAATTGCTAATTAAATAATTGTTAAATGAAGAAATTCTTTGGCAAATGATCTAGATTAGTTATCTTAAGTCTTCAAACAATATGAATTGAACTGCAATATGAATACCTAATAATGGTCACTAATGAAGATAAGGAAGATTTTCACCAGCTTTTGCAATCTGAAAATGATTGAACAGGAATCAGGATGCACTAATAATTACTGGTGACTGGAATACAAAAGTTGGAAATGAAGAAAGTGTGGTAGTCAGAAAATACAGCCTTGGTGACAAAATGACACTGGAGATCACATGGCAGAATTTTGTCAGAACAAGGTCCTTCTCATTGCAAATATACTTTTCACCAACATAAACAGAGACTACATACATGGAATTTACCAGATGGAACATGCAGGAAACAAATTGACTACATTTGTGGACAAAGACAATGGAAAATCTCAATATCAAAAGTCACAATAAAACTAGGTGCTGATTGTGGATCACACCATCAACTGCTCATATCCAAGTTCAAATTGAAATTGAAAAAAATTAGAACAAGTATATGAGAGCCAAGGAATGACCTTAAGTATATCCCACCTGAGTTTAGAGACATCAAGAATAGATTTGATGCATTAGACATTACTGACCAAAGACCAGTGAGTTGTGGCATGACACCAAATATACCATTCTTGAGGAAAGCAAAAGGTTATTAAAAGACAGGAAAAATAAAAAAGACCAAACTACATATCAAAAGAGACTCAGAAACTTGCCCTGAACATCAAGGAGCCGAAGTAAAAGGGAGATATGACAAGTTAAAGAAATAGAAGATTTCAAAGGCAGCTTGAGAAGACAAGATCAAATACAATAATGATATGTGCAAAGAGCTGGAGATAGAAAACCAAAAGGTAAGAATATGTTCTGTTTTTCTCAAGCTTAAAGAACTGAAGAAAAAATTTAAGCCTCGAGTGGCAATAGTGAAGGATTCTACATGGAATATATTAAACAACACAGGAAACATCAAAAGAAGATGGAAGGAATACACAGAGTCAGTATATCAAAAAGAATTGGTGGATGACCAACCATTTCAAGAGATTGCATATGATCAGGAACCAAAGGTACTGATGGAAGAAGTGAAAGATGCCCTGAGGCATTGTTGAAACACAGGGCTCCAGGAACTAATGGAATATCAAGTGAGATGTTTCAACAAACAGATGCTGCACTGGAGCTGCTCACTTGTTTATGTCAAGATCTTTGGAAAACAGCTACCTGGCCAACTGACTGGAAGAGACCCATATTTGTGCCCATTGCCAAGAAAGGGGATCCAACTGACTGTGGGAATTATTGAACAATATCATTAATAACTTACACAAGTAAAACTTTATTAAAGATCACGCAAAAGCAACTGTAACAGAATATAGACAAGGAACTGCCAGAAAATCAAGCCCGATTCTAAAGAGGGCATAGAACCAGCAACATCACTGCTGATGTTAGGTGGATATTAGGTGAAAGCAGAGACTACCAGAAAGATGTCTATGTTTTATGGACTAAGTGAAGGCATTTGACTGTGTGGATCACAACAAACTATGGATACCATTGTGAAGAATGGAAATACCAGAACACTTAATTGTCCTCAGGAGGAATCTGCACATGGATGAGGCAGCAGTTGTTGGAACAGAACAAGGAAACACTGCCTAGTTTAAAATCAAGAAACATTTGTGTCAGGGCTGTATCCACTCACTGTACCTCTTCATTCTCTATGCTGAGCAAATAATCCCAGAAGATGGACTTTGTGAAGAATGCAGCATCACAACCAGAGGAAGATGGATTAACAACCTGCATTATGCAGATGACACTTTATTTGCTGAAAGTGAAGAGGATTTGGGACATTTACTGATGAAGATTGAAGAGCACACCCTTCAGTATGGATTGCACCTCAACATCAGCAAAACAAAAAACCTTACAACTGGGTAAGTAAGCAACTTCATGATAAATGGAGTAAAGACTAAGGTTGCCCAAGATTTTGCTTTACTTGGTTCTACAATCAACACTCACAGAAACAATAGTCGAGAAATCAAAAGATGCATTGCACTGGGAAAAGCTATTGCAAAAGACCTCTTTAAAGTGTTGAAAAGTAAAGATGGCACACTGAAGACAAAGGTGTGCCTGATTCATGCCATGGAATTTTCAGTTCTATAATTTCGTTATGAAAGCTGGAAACTGATAGGAGTAGAATTGATGCTTTTGAATTATGGTGCTAGAGACAAATATTGAATGAACCATGGACTGCCAAAAGAACCAAAAGATCTATTCTAGAAGAAGTGCAACCAAAGTACTCCTTGGAAGCAAGGATGGCTACACTATGTCTTACATATTTTGGACATATTGTCAGGAGGGACCAATCCCTAGAGAAGGACATCATGTTTGGGAGAGTGAGGGGTCAATGAAAAAAGGAAGACCTTCAACTAGATGGATTAATACAGTGACTATAACAATGGGCTTAACATAAAAAAGATCATGTGCCTGGCACAGTGTCTCAAAGCATTTCATTCTGTTGTACACAGGGTCACTACGTATTGAACCCAACTCAACAGCATCTAACAAAATCAACAAAACAATTATAGGGTAAACAAGGCAACATTTCAAATTCATTTTAACAATGTGTCAAAACTAATCAATACATGAATGAAACCTAAGAGGTTTGTCTGAGGTACTGTAAATCATTTTAACTTATGAAAATCAACTGCAGCAACCTCCATTTTTCAATTATCATTTCCCTTGTCTATAAAGCTCTAAGGGCTGGGATTTAGCTCAGTTGGTAGAGCACTGCGCTGCAGTCTCTGAGGTCCCGAGTTCAATTCTCAGCACCGCAAAAATGGGAGAAGGACCTGGCAATCCACTCCCAAGGCAAACCCGAAACAATCAGCCATTGAAAACCCTATGAGGGTCACTATGAGTCGGATACCGACTCGACGGCACCTACCATAAAGCTCTAAAATCCAAATTACCTAGGTTCATGCCAAATGCGGTGATACAC
This sequence comes from Pedetes capensis, assembly GCA_007922755.1. Taxonomy (NCBI): domain Eukaryota; kingdom Metazoa; phylum Chordata; class Mammalia; order Rodentia; family Pedetidae; genus Pedetes; species Pedetes capensis. The sequence goes on from VMDO01002530.1 coordinate 91,393, forward strand.
CTGTAATCCTAGTAACTCATGAGATAGAGGCATGAAGATTGCAGGTTCAAGGACAGAAGCAGCCTGCACAACTTAGTAAGACACTGTCTTAAAATAAAAACTAAAAAACAGGCTGGAGTAGAGCACTGGCCTAGCACAAGCTGCTGGGTTCAATCCCCAGTTTCCAAAAAAAAAAAAAATTTTTTTTACCTAGTTTCTTTATCATCTGGGTCTACTCTCTTTATTGTTTCACTGTACCAATTGCTGCTCTTTCCCACCAAGCCTTTTTTCTTCTTTCTACATGCAATAAAATTAACTATCTATGTATCCTTTAAAATAATAATTATTCTTCCACAATGCTGCTCTTCATTTAGAATGTCCTAGCTCAGGATTAGCTTGGATTCACTCGTCCATTCAACCATGAGCTCATCTATTCATATGCATGCACTTGTTCATTCAGGAGCACTTTTCTCTTGACAAATCATGCACACAGAGTAGATTCTAAATTTTCATCAGCTAAATGAATTCATGTAACCACAAATAACTTCCATCTCCCAAACACTCCAAGCACCAGCAGTGTATATATCTAGGTTAAGGGTTACATTAATTTTAGAGAGGCATGCATACCTGATAAAGGTCTGATAAATTTCTTAAAGTCATTCATAAATATAAAAAGACACCAGAAATAAGGTTAACAAAAACTAAAGGAACAAATCAGAAAAATATTTGCCTTATACTGTAACAAAAAAATTAATTAGTTATTTAAAAAACATGCAAAAATAATAACACTCCAGTATTAAAGGGTACAAAGGCCATTTGTTATGGCCTTAAAAAATGTATCAAAATATTTTATTTCACTAAAGAATTGCAAATTAAAATAACAAAATGCTTTTCTTATCTGTTTTATACAGATGAAAAATAGCTCTTACCCTCAGGGTTAACAAGGGAATACCTTGTTGTAAAATTATTAGCTATAAACATTAGAACATCTTTTCTGGAGAACAACTTGGCAAAACAAGTAAATAACATGCATATGCTTTGACTCAGAAATTTTACTTCTATAAATATTAGGAAAAAAATATATATATACATCTTAAGCATAGATGTACGTGTAATTTCATTCAAAATTATATTGTAAGAAAAAAGTTTTTAAAACACAAATCCACTGATGAAGGATACATTAAATGTATCTAATTAGTGCACTACTATGTAGCAGCTAAAAGAACACAAGGTAGTGGCCCAGAGTGGTGATGCACACCTGTAACTCTATTCAAGAAGCTTAGTCTAGATGACCACAAGTTCAGGCCAGTCTAGGCTACACAGTAAGATCTCAGTTCAAAAAAAAAAAGGGAGGTGGGGGAGTAGAGTTTTATGAATGAACATATAATACATTGTTACAAGAAAAACATATGGTAAAACAGTATGACTGTACTAAAATTGGGGCTGGGGTTTAGCTCAGTTGATAGAGTGCTACTCTGAGGTCCTGGGTTTGATCCCCAGCACCACAAAAATTGGAGAAAGACCTGGCGGCCCACTACTAAAAACAATCAGCCATTGAAAACTTTATAAATAGCAGAGAAGCACTGACAAAGTGCCATGCATGGTGTCAGGGAGTGTTTCATTCTGTTGTACATAGGGTCCCTGTGAGTCAGGCCCAACTCACTGGCTCCTAACAACAACATATTAAAATCATCTCATATTACAATCAACTCAGTAACATTATTATAGCCATAATAGCAAATCCACTCTGAAGCATTGTTTTCTGTTGTTTTGTTTTTTGTGTGTTGTACTGGGGGTTGAACCCAGGGCCTTACGCCTGCATGCTCTGCAAGTGCTGGACCACTGAGCTACGCCCCCAGGCCTTTTTTTTTTTTCCTTAGTTTTAGAGACAGGATCTCGCTAAGTTATGCAGACTGCCTGTGGTCTCAAACTTGCAATCCTCCCGCTTCCGCCTCCTGAGCCGCTGGGATTACAGGCATACGCCACCGCACCCGGCTGCATTTTTATATTATTTCCAAATGTATTAAGATTGATGAGGTGAAAATTTCTGGAATACATTATCCTACTAGGCCCCTCCAGCTCTAAAATTTTTCAATCCTAATAATTTTGTACACCAGAGATCTTGTATACAAAGTTATTTGTAAAGCCCCAACGTGGTTCCTCTATGTTTAAGTGCCTTTTATCTGTCAAAATGCAAAACAGAAATGCTTTTAAAAAGGTGTAGAATTTCAAATCTATTGCAAAATTTAAGTTGTAACCCTACATCCTTATCAATGACACTTCATGTTGAATATGGTCATTTTACGGAAATTTCAAATTATAACTATCTCTTATCTCCATGCCTACTGCTGTACCACTGTGGCATCCAATCCTGTCAGATCTCAGAAGCTAAGCAGGGTTGGGTCGGTAAGTAGTTGAATGGGAGACCACCTAGGAACACCAGATGCTACAGGCTTGGGAGAAAGATGGGGCAACCCACTCCCAAAAAACAATCTGCCACTGAAAACCCTATGAATAGCAGAGAGGCACTAACAATAGTGTTTCATTTATTGTACGTAGGGTCGCTATGAGTCAGACACTGACTTGACAGCACCTAACAACAAACAACAATTTATCTCTATAATAATGTAGAAAACATTATATATTTTTAAAAAACTAAGAAAAATAATTTGTTGTTGTTAGATGCCATCGAGTTGGTATCCAACTCATAGCGACCCTCATAGGGTTTTGAAATATAATAGAACTCTGAATATTTAAAGAAATGAGTAACAGTAAACAGTGTTGGTACCGTTAATCCAAAAATGTTGAGTGTAAATCAAATGCAATTATAAATAGCAATGAGGCCCCTGCACATTAGGCAGGAGTGGGATTTGGAGTCAGATCTGAAAATAATGACTACTCTTTTGGCTCCAGAATCCCAAGCAAATCAAACAACCTATCTGAGCCTCAACTTTTTCCCTTACAAAATGAAGATAAGCATAAAAAAGAATTATATGTAATGGCTAGAAAAAGTGCCAAATACCTGTAACAAAATGAGTTCTCAAACACTATGTAATAGAAATAGTTGCATTATTGTTGCTTATATTAAAGTTGTAAGCACATCTCCACTTACCTATTTTGTTCACCCAAATTTTTGTAACACTGCATGTACAACCAGCCTATTTTAGTTTTATAGCACATATTAGATAGGAAATTCTTGCCCCTAAAAGTCTACTTTTTGGCATAGTCTTTTCTACTATAAATATGTAACAATTTATTATCTCAGAAGTGAATCTCAGGGAGAAAGCACACTTACAAAGCACACCCCCAAAACTCCGTGTTGCTCTCTTCTGAGCTCAGTGCTCTTCTTAGGCACATATGCCTGCCTCCTATCATGTCTTCATGAGGTTCTGGGTAAAAGGTCTTGTCAATGATCTTCAGTTGTCCCTATAGTTTCCCCAAACCACCTAGAGATCAATGAAATAAAGAGATAAAACATATCTGTAACTTTAAATTTTTTTCACCAAAAAAATATGAAAATTAGCTTGTCCTCCTCATGTACAGATACAGAACAGCAAAGAACAGAGAAAACGTTCCTAGAGTCATCCAAAGGCCCAAGTGTCCTCTTTATAATTTGTGACCTCCAAGTGACCATCCAGCACTTTGCTCACAAGTATCTTCTGTACATCCCTAGTATATCAGTCAGCTTTTGTTGTCACAGCAGAAAAACCAACCCAAACAAACTTATGGAGGAAAGGATTTACTGGAAGCTCACAGTTAGAGGATCAGTCCACAATGGCAGCACTGGAGGCAAGGCCTGTGGAAGACAACCTCACAGTATCGTGAGACAGGAGAAAGAAGCTTCCCAGAACCACAGACCCAAGTAAAAATCCTCCAAAGGCCTATCACCAGTGGCCACTTTGGCAAAGCTGTGGCCTCCCTCCCAAAGTTCCATGACCTCCCCAAACAGTATCACCAGCTGGAGACCGAATGTTAAAACACATGACACTTGGGGGACATTTTATATTCAAACTATGACCCCTAGTCACTCCTTAGGCTTATTAGAGCATGCTGCAGTGAGAATTTTAGCCCACGTCTACCCAAAAGTATGGTCCCTGAGCATGTCTATCACTGAGTAAACTAAATAAGGTGACAAAATTGGAAAAATATTTCTGAATTTGATGCCCCAATTGTACTACTAAGCCAGTCTAAGCTTCTTAAAGGAAATATTTTATGTGCTGTCCAGTTCTTCCTACAATTATTAGTATTACAAACAAATAAATAAAAGCAAAATACTTTCGGTTGTAGAGCTATGGATAGAAATATTTTTAATTCATTGTGACTGCTTTCAGTCTTTAAGAATCCATAGAAAGTCATCCAAGAGAATTGAAGTTGTCCACAGAAAAAGTAGATATTGGTATACATCAATAAGCTACTTCAAGAAGGAAGATATTCTGGAAAAGTTAATCAACTCTTGACAGTTCAAAGTGACCCATTATGAAATGGCAGAGAAGACATACTCAGAAGATATAGGCATGTACACACTTTATTCTTTTAATGAAGCTGCAACTAAAAGATGACACAGGCTATTGTAAAATTTTGCTAAAGATGACATGTAGGCATGATAAAAATTTCTCTGTGCCTACATAAAACTGTCAAAGTTTTCATCTCTCTGAGCTGTTCAATACAGCAATTACAAGCCACAGCTACTGAGCTCTAGAAATCTTTGTTGTTGTTGTTGTTAGGTACCTTCAATTCTATGCTATAAATGTAAAATGCACACCAGATTTTTAAGACTTCATACCATTTTTTTAAAGAACATAAAATATCTCAATAAGTTTTTATATTTACTACATGCTGCATGCCATAGCATCCTAGCATCCAATCTCGCCTAATCTCAGGAGCTAACCAGGGTCAGCCTAGGTAGTCCTTGGATGGGAGCCTGCCTGGGAATACCAGGTGCTGCAAGTTAAGAGAGAACCACCTGACAATCCACTAAACAATCCCCCATTGAAAACTCAAGGGCACCTAACAATAACAAACATGCTGCATACACTTTTGATACATTATGCCAAGTAAATTAATAAAAGTAATTTCAGTAGTTTCTTTTTAGTTTATTAATGTGTTGTTGTTGTTGTTAGGTGCCATCGAGTCGGACCCTCATAGGGTTCAATGGCTGACTGTTTCGGGGTTGCCTTGGGAGTGGATTGCCACGTCCTTCTCCCATTTTTGCGGTGCTGGGAATTGAACTCAGGACCCCAGAGACTGCAGCGCAGCGCTCTACCAACTGAGCTAAATCCCAGCCCCAGTTTATTAATGTAGGTACTACAAATTTTAAAACCACCTGCATGGCTCACATTATAGTTCTCTTTCACAAGACCTCTGAATAAGAAAAAAAGAAGGAAAAAATACTGAGCAGTTGCACTGTGCCAGATACTTTGCATAATACTTAGACCAAATCTACAAAGTATAATTGGCTAACTTTATACGATATCTGCCTAATAGACTAGATCCATCAAACCAATAAAGGATGCAGCTGGGATTCAATGTTGGGTATTCCGAGAAAATAATTCAAATAGGGAACTGCTACCAGCTAAGCTTGGGACAATTCCAATGTTAGCATAAGGAAAAACAGGTGACAACGTTCACGAAGGTAGTAAACATACTGTGACTACAGAAGAGGCAAAAATGTTTAAAAAATAAAATAAAATTATAAAACATCAACTTATATTACAAGGCAAACAAGCAAATGCCAGACGGTTCTCTGGAATACAAACAAAATGTGTCCAATCTCCCAAAGGCTAAACCGTCACCGAGAACGGTGGCAGGGCAAGCTGCTCCTAAAGGGAGGTCAAGTCACTGGGTAACTTGGCCAGGACCTGACTAGGGACACTCATACCGAAGGAAAGATGAAGACACGTTGTCTCCTCTCACCTCGCCACACATTTTACCCACCACAGATCTCCATGCGCGGCACGGATGTCCCCACCCCTGGGACAGAGGGAACTGGGACCTCAAATGTCTGCAATAGAGTAAGGAAGTGGTAGAGAGAGGGCAAAGGGGCGTGGGGGCAGGTACCTGAGACAGGAGACGACTCCAGGTTCTCAAAGCCGGATCATCGCCGAGGCCCCACCTGGCTCCCGCGGCTGCCAGTGACCCAGAAGTTGCAACTGACCAAACGCTACGGCGCAACCGACTCTGCTCTCCCCAGACTCGCAGCTATGGCAACTTGAACTAGCCGCCCAGCCTCAGCGAGAACACAGGACGCGCTGCTGCCGCTTGGCCCTCTGGGAGTTGCAGTCCGTTGCCCGCTCAAGCGAAGGGAAGAACCAAGGGAGGGCGTCCAAACAAACTACGAATCCCAGAATGCAATGTGGCCAGCTTCCTCAGGTGACTTTTCCCGGAAGAAGCCGGATTAGCTGGGTTCTCAGTTCCTAGGCCGCCCCTTCTTGCCCCGCTCTAGTTTTGTTTTTAAGAGGCAAGGAGACTGTGTAGACTGCAAACTCCACCTAGAAACTCCGGATTAGAAAGAATTAGAATGCTGCTTTGGTCCTGACAGTAATTTTACTGATTGTTGTTGTTGTTGTTAGGTGCCGTCGAGTCGGTATCCGACTCCTAGCGACCCTCTGTACAACAGGGGAAACACTATTGTCAGTGCTTCTCTGCTGTTCATAGGGTTTTCAATGGCAGATTGATTTTTGGGAGGGGGTTGCCAGGTCCTTCTCCCAAGCCTACAGCTTCTGGTGTTCCCAGGCGGTCTCCCATCCAGGTACTAGCCGGGCCCAACCCTGCTTAGCTTCCGAGATCTGACGGGATCGGATGCCACAGGGCTACCGCTGCAGGCTAATTTTACTGCTAGGGGAGCACGAAATTATAATGTCCAGCAATGATATATAAACTCCCCTTAATACCATGATCCAGTGGTTTTGCTACAAAAGCTCACGGATTCTGAGAACTGGAGGAGAGTGGAGATCATCTGAACAAACCCTGGAGTGTGAGGCTGTCAGGTCATTATTTCTGCGACCTTCAGTCTAGAGTGTCATCTCTTCACTCATTCTAGAACGTGAAAGAAATGTTTTGCACTCAGGAAGTCAGTTTCAGTCACGAAAATGTAATTAAAACCTCAAAAAAGAACTGAGGTTGGGAAAAGCTAAGAATTCAAAATCAAGCTAGGTGGATAGTCTTTCTTTTCTATTCTGCCAAAAAAGCCGCCGATTGACCCTCTTCAAAGCTACAAACCAATTTTACCTTATCTGTGAAAGTTTTCCTGGGAGAACTGTTGTTTGGTGCCGTGGCGTCCGTACCCATTCACAGACCCTACGCACAATAGATAACAGTGTTGTTACTGCTTCTCTGCTGCTCATAGGGTTTTTGATAGCAGATTGTTTTTTAGGAGTGGGTTGCTGGGTCCTTCTCCCAAGCCTGTACCACCTGGCGTTCCTAGGTGTTCTCCCATGCAAGTACTAACCAGGCCCGACCTTTATCAAATGTCACAGTGGTACAGCTGCAGACCTGGAGAAGAACTAGACCGCTTTAGATAATACAGGGACCCTGTTCTAACATTTGTGTACTAGAATGGTCCATTTCCCACTTGGTTCATTCACCCCTCAAACAAAGAAGCCTAAGCTTTATAAATATCTCTGTTCTCACACTTCATGTCCCCATCTTTCCTACCTACCCGTATCTATCTCTACCTCTCTCTGTGTGTCATAAATAATTAGCACTCAATGTGTATACATTAGACTCTTTCAAATATTTTTCCTAGTCAACAAGAAGTCATAAAGTCTATTCCGTGTGCATTTTGACCATAAAACTGATTCTTCTAAAGACTCATCTACGTATTTGATTTTATCTTTAAGCCTGTTAGATGCCTTCAAGTTGGGTCCAACTCATAGCTACTCTACGTGCAACAGAATGAAACACTCTCCGACACTGTATCAAGCACATATTTTCTATGTTTAAGCTCATTGTCGCAGACACTGTCTCAATCCATCTAGTTGAGGGTCTTCCTTTTTTTCACTGACCCCTCACTCTCCCAAACATAATGTTCTTCTCCAGGAATTGATCCCTCCTGACAACGTGTCTGAAATATGTAAGACTCAGTCTAGCCATCCTTGCTTCCTAGTAGCACCCTGATTGTACTTCCCCTTAGGGTGGATCTTTAACCTGCATGCTCAAAATTGTTACTCTAGAGCATGCCACCTGACACAGAGATTAAGATAATTCAGAGCAGCTGCCCAGTGCGGTGGGGCATGCCTGTAATTCCAGCGACTTGGGAGGCAGAGGCAGGAGGATTGAAAGTTCAAAACCAGAGACAGTCTGCTTAATTTAGTGAGACCCTGCCTCAAAAATTAAAAAAAAATGGACTGGGGGTGCAACTAGGTGGTACAGCAATTTCCAAAAGCGTGTAAGTACAAGGCCCTGGTTTCAAACCCCAGTATCACAAAAAAAGAAAAAAAAAGATAATTCAGAACATCCATAAATGACCCAAATGATTGCAAAGGTGCAGTAACTCCATTTCTTAACATTTTAATTTTATAAAAAAAAAAAAAAATTGTGGTGCTGGGGGTTGAACCCAGGGCCTCACATTTGCATGCTTTTCAAGTTAGTCCTTGGATGGGAGACCGCTTGGGAATATCAGGTACTGCCAGTTAGGGAGAAGGACCTGGAAACCCACCCCTGAAAACAACCCACCATTAAAAACCCTATGAATAGCAGAGAAGCACTGACAATAGTGCCAGGCATGGCATAGTGGCGAAGAGTATTTTGTTCTGTTATACATAGGGTCAGTACGAGTTAAACCCAACCCAATGGCACCTAACAACAACATTAGACACTGCGGATACCCGAAATGAGGAAATTAAACACCACATAGTCCTTTCTCTGAAATTTCTCAGAGCCAAGGGAGGAAAACAGGTTAGCAAACATAATTATGACAAAGCTAGGAGATAGAACACTTCATCAGTTTCTATGGAAAGACATCAAAGAGAAACTTCCTGAGAAAGTGATATCTGATCAGCTGCCAGAAGAAAAATGACTACCAAAAAAGCTAAAGTAACTTTGAGCTTCATTAATAAAAACTGTTTGTCAACAACCGTTCTTCACTGGTCCAACTATATTCACAGAATTAGATCCAGTTCTGGGGAGCCCATTTTTAAAGTGATGTTAGCCAAGACCCAGCAACCCACTCCCCAAAAAAATCAATCCACCATTGAAACCCCTATGAACAGCAGAGAAGCACTGACAATAGTGTTTCACCTGTTGTACATAGGGTTGCTATGAGTCAGATACCAACTCGATGCCACCTAACAACAACAGCCAAATAAAGCAAAAATCAGAACATGCAATTGGGACCAAAGAATAGAAAATCAGATTTGACTTCACTGCGACCAAGAAATTTTTAAATACATTATTAAATTCATAACAGGTGTTTGTCATATGATACAGATGTGACATCTAGGGAAAAAGGTACAGTGAAATCAAATCATAGAATCTTTTTTCTTCTCAACAAAATAGATTTTACCCAGAAATTGTCTTGTAGCTCCCAAATGATACTACTCTTAATCAATACAGAAAACACATGTGGTCCAACCCCAACACCGTACTGAGGCTGAGTCACCAGAATTTAGAGTTGGACAGACCCATACAGATTATTAGTTACAGTACTCTTCCTTTGTTAAACATATAAACAGGAGTACACAGAGGTTACATGATATATTAGTTTACTTCTACCACAGAATGAGTGATTTAAACAACCAGGAATTTTTTTAATATACTGATTATATCACAGATCTGAAGGCTGCCATTGCCAGTGCCAGCAAGTTAGGCTCTTCTGGGGACTCTCTCGTTGGCTTTCAGATATCCATCTCCTCAAACAGCATTTTCTTTGTGGTTAGCATACATCCAATGTCTCTCTTCTTGAAACAATACCAGTTAGATTAGGGCCCCACAGTTTATGAGCCCATTTAACTTCATCCCTTTAAAGGCCCTGTCTCCAAATTCAGTCACAATTGAGGGTTAGGGATTCAACAAATGAATTTTGTTGTTGTTAGATGTCATCAAGTAAGGTCCCACTCATAGCAATCCTGTGTACAAAAGAACAAAACACTCCTTGACATTGTGCCATGCCTGACACCATGTCAGTGCTTCTCTGATATTCATAGAGTTTTTGATGGCTGATTGCTTGGGGATTGTTTTGGGAGTGGGCTGCCAGGTCCTTCTCTCATTTCTGCAGTGCTGAGGATTGAACCCAGGCCCTCAGAGTACGCAGAGCAGCACTCTACCAACTAAACTCCAGCAAATGACTTTTAGGAGGACACAAGTCAGTCAATATCACATGACTTCTCCCAAAATCTATTTAGGGTTAGTATCATCAGTGTCTTCCCATTACACATTACCTTCAGAGAGGTAGATGTGGCAGATTTTTTTTTATACATTTCCCCTTAACTGGAAATGACCCAACACACAGCATGGGGTTCTCAAAGTCTTGTTTATATTACAGAAGGGCCTCACTTCTCTGACTATGGCTGATATGACAAGAAGTATACACCTAAAATGATTTGAATGTGTTGCACTCTTTATGCTTTGAGAGTTTAAAATTAAAACTCAAATTCCCAATTTGTTGCTTGAATGGTCTTAATGTACAAGTGAGAGCTAAAGCTGTCAGGATCATCTTCATGTGTGTTCAAGAATAAGCTGAAAAAGAAGAGAAGAAAAAGCAGCATAAATGAACTGTATCACCGCAGAAGAAATAACCTAAACAAAATGAACCTTGTCTCCTGACAACTTCCAAGTTCCTAGTTCCAATCTCTTATTGTTTCCACTTATATTTCCTGTAAATACTTGCCTTCCATGATGAATAAGCCAAAACCAAAACCAATAGATGGAAAGAAATAATAAAGATCAGGGCTGAAATTAATGAAAGGAATACCTAAAGAACAACATGAAAAAACAATGAAAGGAGAAACTGGTTGTCTGAAAAGATGAACAAGATCAACAAACCTTCAGCCAAACTAACCAAAAATAGAAGATCCAAATTAATAAAATTAGGGATAGGAAGGAGGATATTAAAACAGATATCCATGAAATCCAGAGTATCATTATGGAATACTTTGAAAACTTATATTCAGAAAACTGGAAAATCTAGAATAAATGAATAATATCCTAGACAAATATAACCTACTAGAATTAAATCAAGAGGATATAAATAACTTAAACAGATGTATAATGGGCAATAAGATTAAAGCAGTGATAAAGAGTATCCCAACAAAGAAAACAAAGATTCACTGTCAAATGCTACCACACCTTTAAAGAAGAACTAATATCAGTGCTTCTCAAACTATTCCATAAAATAGAAAGAGAAAAATGCTCCCAAACTCATTCTATAAAGCCAGTATTATCCTGATACTAAAAACAGATCAGGATACAGGTGCAAAAAAAAAACATATTACAGAACAATTTCCCTGCTGAACATAGACACAAAAATTCTCAATAAAGTACTTACAAATTAAATTCAACAGCACATTTAAAACACCATAAATCAGAACCAAGTTGCTTTCATTCTAGGCATGGTGCAACATATGTTGTTATTGTTGTTGTTAGGTGCCGTCAAGTCAGTATCCGACTCATAGCGACCCTCATAGGGTTTTCAATGGCTGACTGCTTCGGGATTGCCTTGGGAGTGGATTGCCAGGTCCTTCTCCCATTTTTGAGGTGCTGGGAATTGAACTGGGGACCTCAGAGACTGCAGCGCAGCGCTCTACCCACTGAGCCAAATCCCAGCCCCGGTGCAACATATGCAGATCTATAAATAATAAAGCACATAAAGAGACTCATGGAAAGAAATCACATGATCATCTAATAGGTGCATAAAAGTTCATTGACAAATTTCTACCTCCCTTCATGATAAAAGCCCTGAAAAAAGTAGGAATAGAAGGAAAACACCTCAATACCTCAACAATAATAAAGGCTATATGTGACAAACATGTAACCAACATCATACTAAACTTGGAAAAACTGAAAGCATTTCACCTAAAATCAGAAATGAGGTAAGGGCGTCTGCTCTCTCCACTCCTGTTCAATTGTTGTTGTTTTTAGGTGCCATCAAGTAAATTCCGACTCATATTGACCCTACGTATAACAGAATGAAACACTCCCCAACACTGTGCCAGGTACATGATCATTTTTATGTCTAAGCCCATTGTTGCAGATACTGTGTCAATCCATCTAGTTGAAGGTCTTCCTTTTTTTTTTTTTTTTTTTTTTTCCCTGACCCCACACTCTTCCAAACATGATGTCCTTTTCCAGGGATTGGTTCTTCCTTGTTGTTGTTGTTGTTAAGTGTCGTCAAGTCAGTGTCCCACTCATAGTGACCCTATGTGCAACAAGCAAAACAGTATTGTTACTGCTTCCCTGCTATTCATAGAGTTTTCAATGCCAGACTGTTTTTTTGGGAGCGGGTTGCTGGGTCCTTCTCCCAAGACTGTAGTATCTGGTGTTTCTAGGTGGTCTCCCATCCAAGTACTAACCAGGCCTGATCCTGCTTAGCTTCTGAGATCTGATGGGATGAGATGTCACAGTGGTACAGTTGCATGTGGTTCCTCCTGACAACATGTCCAAAATATATACAGTTAAGCCATCCTTGCTTCCAAGGAGCATTCTGATTGCACTTCTAGGACAGATCTGTTGGCTCTTTTGGCAGTCCATGGCAAAGTCAATATTTGCCTCCAGCACCATTATTCAAAAACATCAATTCTTCTCCTGTCTCCTTTATTCACTGTCCAGTTTTCACAAGCATATGATGCAAGAGAAAATACCATGGCATCTTATTCAATATAGTGCTTGAATTCTTAGCCAGAGCAATAAACCAAGAGAAAGAAATAAAAGGGATCTGAATAGGAAAATAAGTCAAATTATCCATACTTACAGATGATGTTATTATTTACTTAAAGGACCCTAGATACTCCATCAGAAAACTCTTAGATCTGACAAACACTTCCAGCAAAATAGCAAGATACAAAATCAACATTTAAAAAATCAGTTGCTTTTTTATATACCAATAACAAACAAGCTAAGAAAAATCAGGAAAACAATCTCAATCACAACATCTTCAAAAAGAATAAAATACTTTGAATCTATAATGAAAAACATTAAAACACTGAAGAGAGAAATGAAGAAGCCACTAGAAGATGAAAGGATCTTCCACGGTCACAGATTGGCAGAATTAATATTGTGAAAATGGCTATATTACTGAAAGCTATCTACAGATTCAATGCAATCCCCATCAAAATTCCAAAGATATTTCTCACAGAAATAAAAAAGGCAATCCTGAAATTCATATGGAACTACAAAAAAACCCTAATATCTAAAGCAATCTTGAGCAGAAAGAGCAATGCTGGAGGTATCACAATACCTGATTTCACATTATACTGCAGAGCCAAAGTAACAAAAAACAGGATGGTACTGGCACAAAAAATAGATGCATAGGCCACCAGAAACAAACTCACACAGCCACCTGATTTTTGACAAAAATGCCAAAAATATACATTGGAGAAAAGATAGACTTTTCAACAAATGGTGGTTGGAAAACTATATATCCACACATAGAATAAAATTAGATCCCTATCTTTTCCCTTGTACAAAAACAATTTGACACAAAACAAAGACTCTAATGCAAGACTTGAAAGTTTGAAACTTCTAGAGAAAAACATAACGAAAACACTTCAAGATATAAGCATAGGTGAGCTGGGCATGGTAGCACATGCCTATAATCCCAACAGCTCAGGAGGCTGAGGCAGGAAGATGGCAAATTGGAGACCAGAAGCAGTCTGTGTAATTTAGCAAGACCCTCAAGAAGTCTCAAGAAGTAAAACAATGGGCTGGAGGTGGCAGCTAAGTGGTCCAACATTTGCACTGCATGCAAACTTGAGGCCCTGGGTTCAACCCCCAGTACCACAAATATACATATGTGTGTCTGTGTGTGTGTGTCTGTGTGTGTGTGTGTGTGTGTGTGTGTGTGTGTGTGTGCGCGTGTGTGCGCAAAGACTTTCAGGAAAAACTCCAATAGCTCAAGAAACAATGGCAAGAAATGACAAACAAGATTGCATGAAATTAAAAAACTTCTACACAGCAAAGAAAACAACAGAGTGAAGAGATGGCCTACAGAATGGGAAAAAAATCATTGCCAGTTATTCATTAGACAGGGGATTAATATCTAGAATATATTTTTAAAACTCACTAAATTAAACACAAAAAGGAAAGAATACTACCAAAATATTGAACACACATTTCCCAAAAGAAGAAATACAAATAGTCAAGAGGCATGTTTAAAAAATGTTCAACATACTTAGCTATTAGTGAGGATTGTAGAGTGAGCGGAACTCTCATATACTACTTGTGGGAATGTAAGTTAGTACAGCCATTATGGAAAGCAGCATGCAAAAGCTAAAATAGAACTGCCATATGATCTAGCAATACCACCCTTGAGTATATCCAAGGGAATATAAATCAGCATACCACAGAAATACCTGCATATCCATGTTTATTGTGGCACTATTCATAATAGCCAAGATGTAGATGCAGGCTAGTTGTCCATCAACTGAAGAATGGATAAAGAAAGTGTGGTATACATTTGTAGTGGAGATTTTTCTTTCTTTTAAAGTAGAACAAAATTATGCTATTTGTAGGAAAATGGTGGAAGTAGAAATTGTCATGTTAAGCAAAATAATCCAGACTCAGACATATATCATGTTTTCTTTCATATGTAGACACTATATTTAAAACACACACACATGCACACACACACACACACACACACACACACCCCAGAGCCAAAAAATGTATATACATCTTGAGACAAAAGCTTTCCACTTTTCCATGCCTGTTGAAAGGTGGTACTAGCATTCACTTGATCAGCACTATAGTTTGAGCTAACTACACATTGAGCTACACATTGAGCTAATGATACTACACATTGCCATCATAATTTAATTCATCCTCAAAAAGTAACACTTAGATAACATCTCTTAAACTGTGTATACATTTTCAGTATAAGGAGGACTATTTAGGGGGAAGAGGACTAAAGGGAATGGGAGGTGGCAATAAAAGATAGTAATGCTGAAGAAAACTAAATATCACATTTTCTCTCCTATGCAGAATCTAGACTAAAAATATATGGAGACATATATAAATATATATATATATATTTATATATATATATATATATATATATATTCATGTATACATGACATGAAAGAGGAAAGGGGACTTTTGGGAGGAGGAGAGGAGCCAATAGGAAGGGCCAGGGGTTAGGGGGGTGGATATGAGCAATGTACACTGATATGCATGTATGAAAATGTCATAATGAAACCCTTCATTTTGTATGCTAACTAAATAAAAACTAGTAAAAAGTAATTTGACCTAATGACATATGAGGTATGATAAAAATATGGTAAATGTTTGAATTTTAAAAATTGTTATAGTAAAAGACATATTGTAAGCAATTTTCCTCACAATTCTCTCCCTGGCCTTCAACATACATATCCCATCATTCTTACCTCTTTCTCAAGCAGATCTGCAAGTCTATTTTGAGTGCCTCAGTGTCCTGAATTAATTCAAAGTGTTTACTTTTGTTGTCATTTTGACTTTGGGAAAGAGCCAAGAGTTGTGCAGTACCAGATCTTGTGAATAAGGTGGATGAGGATGCCCTGTAATATTTTTATTTGACATAAATTGCTGTACCATTAGTGATGTATGATACAGACCATTGTCATGATGGAAGATGGAAACATTTGCCAATTTCTCAGACTATTTTCTATTCACATAATTTCTTAACTGCTCTAATAAACTCTGACATTATTCTGAGTTCACTGTCATGTTCCTGGGTACAAATTCAGCTTACACTATTCCATCAGGGTCAACAATCATAATTAATATCACCTCAATGTTGGATCTCGACTGACGTGGGGTTTTTTGTTGTTGTTGTTGTTGTTGTTGTTTGCATGAGGAGAACTGAGTCATTTCCATAGAAAGTCTAAACTTTCATCTCAGAATCATAACTATAGTTGAAACTTGTCATACACTATTAATAAAGTTCAACACATTGCTTCCCATATTGAAGATCATTGTGTTTCTGTTGGATGGTCCTGGGCAGCAGCATTCACAGTATTTTTTGACCTCCTATTTGATAAGTCACTCAACAACACTCAACAACAGCTGAACATGCAATTTTTTTCAAGTGCACGTTGAAGATGTACCAAAACAGATCATATTCTGAGTCAAAAACACAAGTCTCACTAAACTTCAAAATTTTCAAAAGCCAGGTATAGTGGCACACACCTGTAATCTCAGCACTCGGGAGACTGTGGCAGGAGGATTGTAAGTTCCAGGTCAGCCTGTGCTACACAGTGTTTGAGGAAAAACTGGGGTGATTAGCAAGCTTTTGTTTCGAAAAGAAAAAAGAAAGAAAGAGAAGGAAGGGGGCAAATTACAAGTCATACAAACAGTGTTTTCTCTCTATGGTGGATTTAATTTAGAAATTAAGAACAGAGAATCACCAAGGATTTAGAAATTAAATGTCACACTTCTAAATAACCCTCACATCAAGGAGAAATCAATAAGGAAAATTAAAAAGTATTTTGAGCTAAATGAAAATAAAATTACAAAATATCAAAACCTGTGAGAAGTCCTTAAAATCTATAGTACTATACACCTAAATTTTATAAAAAGCAAAAATAGACTCAAGTTGATGACCTCAGCCTTATGAAACCTCTCCTTAAGAAACTCATTGTTGTTGTTAGGTGCCCTGGAGTTGGGTCCAACTCAGCAACTCTCACAGAGTTTTCAATGGCTGATTGTTGCAGGATTGTTTCTGGAGTGGCTTGCCACATCCTTCTCCCATTTTCTCAGTGCTGGGGATCGAACCTACATCTTCAGAGAGTGAGGAGCAGCACTCTACCAACTGAGGTAAACCAATAAAGGGCAAATTAAACTCAAACTAGGCAAAGAAAAGAAACAAGGGTCAGAACATATATCAATAAAAAACAACATAGAATATAATAGTGGATCTATGAAACAAAATTTTGCTTATTTGAGAATATTCATGAAATTGATAAATCTCTATCCTAATCAGAAAAAAAAAAGAATGAAGACACAAATACCAATATGAGGTAAAAGAGTTGACATTGGAACATATTATACAAGATATAAAGAGAGCCGGGCACAGTGGCTCGGGAGGCAGAGACAGGAGGATCGCAAGTTCGAGACCAGAGCCAGTCTGTGTAACTTAGTGAGACCCTGTCCCAAAAAGTAAAAAAAATGGGCTGGGGGGTGCAGCTCAGTGGTCCAGCTCTTGCAGAGCATGCAGGCACGAGGCCCTGGGCTCAACCTCCAGTACCAAAAAAAAAAAAAAAAAAAAGACTATTAAGAGAATAAGAGAAAATTAGGAGCAAATTTATGGCAATAATTTCAACAATTTACATGAAATGAACAAATCCATTATAAGATACAAACTGCCAGAGCTTCCTCAGGAAAAATGAGATAAACTGAATAGTACTATGTTTATTTTTAGAAATGGAATTTGTATCTAAAAACTTCCCAACAGAGAAAATTCAAGATCCAGGTAGTTTCACTGGTGAATGTTACCAGGCAGTACAGTTCTAGGAATCTGGCAACAAGCATGTTTTCTGTGTTCAGTGCATAAAAGAATTTATACCTGACACAGAAATTATAGTAGAGAATCTAGACAGAGTTTATTGTAAAAGATAGTGCATTTTTAAGGAATAATTACAAGGAAAACTGAGACACCTGGAAAAGTTTAGACAAACTTGGAAAGGAACTTGGAAAACCTCAATTCTCTGGGTGAACTGGCATAAGGATATTTCTAGTCCCCAGGAGAGGTAAAGCCAGTGAGAACAGAATAGTTAAGCAGGCTTCTAGAAGAAAAAGTATCTTGAATAAACAGAGATGGCAGGTCCAAGAGAAGCGGTGGCTTGCATGCAACAGCCCCACAGAAGGGAAGTGTGTTTATAGCCACCCAGGAGAAGGAGGAGATTAAAAAAAGTGGGAACATCTTGTCTCTAGTTTTGTTCAAACTTGGGCATGCTCAGTGTGCTGTTAGCCCTGGGCACCCAGCTCTGGGTGCCTAGTATGATGTGAACCTTGAGCAAAATCCCTTTGGAAAAGGCCTAGGAGAGCCTTTTGTTGATCAATGAGGAGGGATGAAAGAGGGAGAGGTCAATCTCAATGTAAACAGCACAACTACATGAATATATTGGAAAAATAGGGAAATATAACCCCCCAAAACAACAGAGTTTTACTTTATACTAGCCATAAGGCTCCATAAACTTTGTGGGTCGATGAAAGTGTTGCTAGAAATGCTATAAAGGATGTATAGTGGAAAAAGCCAGTGCTGTATTACTCTGTACCTCATCATCATGTACTAATAAAGGGGGGGAGCCCTTTGTTGTGTTTTAGGGTGTGTGAAGAGTAGGGTCTTTGTTTTGTAAAATGGTTCAATGGACTTGTTTAATATATTTCAAAAGGATGGGCCAATAGATATCATGGAAAGATCTGCCCTAGTTTATGCTCAGGCAGCTATTCATTTTGGATTGGGGTGTGTGGTCCATTAGAATAACATCCTTCCCAAGTCCTTAAGGATTTGCCTCTCACATGGCTTCATTTATTACAGCTGCATGCAGGAGTGAGTCAGAATCCCCCTTCTTCCTCCACTTTGCCTGTTAATATCTAAGGTAAGTTACCTAACAGTGAAGTCTACCAAATAATTAAGGATAAAAATCCCAGTTCTACACAAACTCTTACAGAAACTTGAAAAGGAGGAAATAATTCTCAACTCATTCTGTGATCAAAGAATTACACTGACTGCAATACTAAACTAAGGAATTATATAAAAGAATAACAGAACACTATCCTTTGGCAAAATCTACACCAAAGTTCTAAACATAATTTCAGTAAATTTAGTTCAAGAATATATAAAAAAATGATGATAGACACATCATGATTAAATGGAGTTTATCCCTGCAATTTAGGGTGAGTGTAATTTTAAAAACTCAATCTCCATGATTCACCACATTTACAAATTATAATGGAACCACCACGAGCAAAATCGAGAAAAATTTCATCACCCAGAAAGTTCTCTGATGTCTGTTTGGAGTCAGCCCCTGCTCTGAACCTCAGTGCTTTGCAACTATTGATCTATTTCCTGTCCCTATAGTTATGCCTTTTTGAGAATGCCATATAAATGTCACATATAAATGGTTACATATAAATATATACTCTTTTGAGTTTTATTTCTTTCATTTAGCATTATGCATTCAAGATTTGTGTATGTTGTGTGAATTAGCAGTTCCTTTTTATTGTGCAATAGCATTTCATTGTATGGATCAATCATGGTTCATCTATTACCTAGTTGAAGGACACTGGGGTCGTTTCCAGCTTGAGGTGATTATTAATAAAGGTCCTATAAATATTCAAATGCACATATTTTAAGT
The DNA here is from genome assembly GCA_007922755.1 of Pedetes capensis. Taxonomy (NCBI): domain Eukaryota; kingdom Metazoa; phylum Chordata; class Mammalia; order Rodentia; family Pedetidae; genus Pedetes; species Pedetes capensis. The sequence continues at coordinate 110,856 of VMDO01002530.1, forward strand.
GCACATTTCAATGACTTTTAATAAATATATACATCCACTTAACCACTCCCCTGTGTGTTCCCTCCTGTCTTTCCATAGTCATCTCCCTTAACCTTTATTCTGATTTCCATCACCATAGCCTTTCCCCCCATTCTAGAATTCCATATGAAAAGAAACACGTAGCATATAAGGAGTTGATATTTCTTGTGCCCCAAGAAGAATTAGTAAACAATTAGACTTTAAAGAAGGAAACTGGCACAATGTGGTTTATATTTATAATTAATCATCTGTGATGAGTAGATGATTGTGAGCCCCTCAAGTGGGGAGTCAAAATTTCCAGGTAGACCAGAATTTTCAGATTTCCAGGCCAACTTGAAATCCACATCACAACGCTGGATTGAGATCACTGGGGCACTAGGAACTGCTTGTGCGTTTCCCGGTTTTCCACAGCAGATGGCCCCAGAGCCCAGTGGCCCACACGCCTGGTGAAGTTGGTTCCGCGCTCTGAGGCGGGCGCCGCCTGGCGACTCCTTGCGGCAATTCCTGCGGGAGAGTGGCAGCTGGCGACGCGGTCCCGGTGGGCGCTCAAGTTCCGCAGCTGCGAGGATCCGCCAGGAGAGTGGCGCACCCGAGAGAGAGCGCCAGGGCCGCACCCGAGACAGGCCGGGGCTGCGTGCCAGCCTCCGACTCGCAGAGGTGTCTTGGCCAGGAGAAGCCCAAGTTCTGCAGGACACTGTTCTGCCCTGGGACAATCCACACCGCGGGGACTTTCTCTGGACAGAGTGCGTGCGGCTAGGTCCCGGGCAGGCAGCGCTTGTGGCAGGCTGCCCAAGAGAAAGTGGCTCTCGGAGTTTGGAGAAAAGGAAAAGAGGAGGGCGTCGAAATGAGGTTTTGGAGAGAACTAATGAGAACAACGTGTGGGGCGGGTTGGAAAACTAGGTACAGCCCGCAGCCGAGCGGGATTGGGAGTCTGGGAACAGACCGATCGGGCTGTGTAGCTGGAGCCAAGAAAAGTGAGGCTTGTAAGCTTGTTTGGGTGGAGAGTTGCTAGGGAAGCGGAGCACTTAAGAGCCTCTTCTTCCCCCTCTCCAGCCTCCTTTTCGGTGGTGAGGTCACAGACCCTGGGAGTCCTCCCTCCTGTCACTCCTCCCGCTCCCCCTCCCGCTCCGGGGTCTCCTTCAGCCTAGGGGAACCGGAGACGCAGAGGGCTGGGAATGAGGCGACAGCGCAGGATGAAGAAGTAGCCCTGGGGACCCGTGGAAAATGAGGCCAGAGCCCCTGCTGCAGCTGGTGCTGCTGCTTGCCTTGCCGTGGAGCCTGGGGGGCAAAGGGTGTCCGTCTCCGCCCTGCGAGTGCCGCCAGGAGGACGACTTCAGAGTCACCTGCAAGGATGTCCACCACATCCCCAGCCTACCACCCAGTACCCAGACCCTGTGAGTACCCGGGAGAGGGGAGGGGAGGACCCGGAGTCCGAGGCACCTGGAAAGGTGGATGGAAATGGTACAAACGCGCAGACAGGCAAAAGTGGGATGTATGTGTATGTGCGTGTGTGTGTGCAGAGACCATGAGTAAAATCCCACCCTTAGAAAGATATTATTAGTAACAACCTTGTGATTTGTAACACAGGAAAACAAGTAAAGGTAACAAAACTTTGGTACAAGGTTAACAATGAGAGTTGTTCTTTCTAAAGAGCTACCATGCTACACCTTGCCACCTCCTAGCCTAGAGACTTAGTTTCACCTCAGGTATCAGTAACATTGAAAGCATCTTAAGAACTACTTTTTCAAATCTTGGGTAATAAACTATTCCAAAAATTTTTCTCCTTTAAGTCTTTCTAGATGAGAAGCTATCTTAGCAGTTCTGCTGTTTCATCAAATAGTTGTCAAAAAATTAATCAGTGGCCCATTTTCAAATGTACCTTTCACCCAATGTGTATAGGTACTTGACTGTGAACTGTGCAAGCACATAGTGAATCCAGAGCAGTCTTTTTTAATAGGCATGGCAAGTTATATAGAGATGAAATTTCATAGAATATATTTTAATACACAAGTTAAGTGTTACCAAATTGTTGTTGTTAGGTGCCATCAAGTTGGGTCAGATTCATAGCAACTCTATGTGCAACAGAGCAAAACACTGTGTGTGTGGCACTGTGTCAGTGTTTCTCTGCTATTCACAGGGTCATCAATGGCTGATTGTTTTGAGAGTGGGCTGCTGGATCCTTCTCCCATTTTTGTGGTTCTGGAGATCAAACCTAGGGCCTCAAAGCATGCAGAACAGCACTCTACCAACTGAGCTAAACTCCAGCCCTGTTACCAAATTAGTCAGTGTTAGGATTGTACACACACACACACACACACACACACACACACACACACGCTGTTTCTTAACAGAAATTTAAATCAGTGATCATTGAAAGAATAACTGTAGACAAGACCAAGGGAACAAAAGCTTTCTTGGTTGATTAAACAGAGCAGAAAGAAGAATAGTAAGACAACCAAGCCTGCTTAAACCCAGTTAAGAAAGTGCAGACTGTTTAAGAAAATGTAGGTAGATGAAAAACAATTGTACTCAAGGTTTTCCCAAGAATTTAGCTCATAGAGACACTCAACAGATGGTGAATGTTTCAGCACAGGTGTACATTTCTGTGCTCTGAGAGACCTTAGTTTCTTACTTCACCTGGATTAGTTAGTGCAGTAACCTCTGTGCAGTGCTTCATTCTCCGTGGTGCCACCAAAGAAATAAAATATGTGGGTATCATCTTGATGAAATCTCTACATTGACTCCATATGGCCTCCAGAATAAAATTCTTTGGCACAACATTTAAGATCAATCAAGACCTGACTGAGTCTGTCAAACCTCATTGTTCTTTGTTTTTCTGATTTCCCACTCATATTGAATAGAACTTCTGCCATATCTCCTAAAGTTCCCTGCTCTCACAAGTCCCCCTGCCTAAAGCACTTTTCCGCCTTTCTTTATTTGGCTAATGCTTATTCCAAGATCCAGATTGGGGTCATTTCTTTCAAGAGCCTCTCCTGACCCATGATCCCTAGGCTGGTGAGCCACCCTTCTTTCCAAAGTTCTGTGCTGGAACAGGACACCACCCTGCACACACTGTGTGCATTCCTGTGGCTTGTTTTTTGTGTGCCTACCCAAGCAGGCGTGAACTTTTCTAATACAGGGGCCTTCTCACTCTACCTTGAATTCCTCAAACCCAGCACAGGACCTGGAACTGCTTTAGATGCTCAAAAAAAGCTTGAGTGAATGAACAAAGGGATAAATATGCTTATCTAAGATTGTCCACTGTGGGGTGGAACAAAAGTAGCCCAAAGACACCCCTTCTCCAGAGAGTTACCAGTGGCAGAATTTTAACAATCATTGGAGAGAGATGTGGCTCTGAGAGTGCAAAGGAACACAGGGACATCCAGTTTAAAATTCCACCAAATGTTGAGAAAGGGAATGTCAGAGAACAAGTCATGAAATAAGTTAGGAAACTGGTATTCTCTTCATCTTTCTCACACTAACCGTGAAACTGAGTGAAATAATGATCTGAATGATTTGGAAGGACTCAATTTTTCTTCTGGGTAAAAGAGGGTCCAATTAGATGCTTTCTGACACCCTGATGGTAATGAAGATATTCCGAGTCACAAAGAGTGGTTTGATAAAGACAGCAGTGAGGAGGATCTGGCCTTGAGAATAATGGAGGAAAAAGATTGTGTTCTGAAGAATAAAGTTGTTCTGAGATGGGGAAGAAAAAAATGGATTTTTTAAAAAACTGTGATTAAAGTGGTATGGTATGCTCATTTAGACAAGGACTACCATCTGAGGGATACTCTCTCACAAGATATATGTTATTCAGAGCGCATCTCTTTTTAAAGATGCTGAAAAGCCCTTACTGGTTTAAAGTACTTTTGTAGAGTTGTTTGCCCTATTTCTCCAACTTCATCAAAATCCCTAGCTGCTTCTCAAATTATAACAAGTATGAGGAACAATTCTTCCTTCACCTTGTCTTCTACCCATATATTATGTGCTGAAAGGTAAGCAGGTCTCCTTTTTCTACACCACTCATACAATTTCCCTGTGGCCTCATTGACAAATGGGAGATACTATACTGTTGATAGCTCTCAAAGAAGGGGTGGTTCTGAATCTTCTCCTCACTTGCCCCCTCCAGAGGGGAATGATACACTCTAATTATAACAGTGGCTTTTGCTGAGTGGGAGGAGATGGTATCCATATACCCTAGTGGAATACTCAACACTGTGGTATGCAGGAAATCTGAAAAGAATTACTCTCCTAATGGACAGTTACTGATTTAAGGGAACTTAAATAGAGCACAAGGCTGGGGTTTAGCTGAGTTGGTAGAGTGCTGCCCTGTGCACTCTAAGGCCTTGGGTTCAATCCCCAGCACCACCAAAATGGGGAAAGGACCTGGCAGCCCACTCCTGAAACAATTCCAGAAAACAATCAACCATCAAAAACCCTATGAATAGCAGAGAAGCACTGACATAGTGTTGGGCATGGCACAGTGTTGGGAAGTGTGTCATTCTGTTGTACATAGGGTAGCTATGAGTTGGACCTGACTTGATGGCACCTAACAACAACAAGTGAAGCACAAAATAAAATAAAAAATCTAAATTTTGCTACATAACTATAGATCACATTACCTCAAAACCAAGCTTGGTAAAATTGACCCATCACTCTCTCTTATTTGGAAAGTTACCATTTTATTGCCTCTTTTCATAAAAGAACAATCCTTCTTCTGAATAAGGAGGTGGATGGATTTTGATAGCCATTCTGTGTTTGTGTGAGTTCTTGTTCAAGAAAGTGCTGACTTACTTTGCCTTGTCATTTCAACCTACCTGCTTTCAGTTTCATGATGGCAACAATTGCTCCCTCTACTCCCTCCAAGCCCCACTACTGCCCAAGGTCTTGGGCTTTGGTGTAGGAAATAGTTCATTAAACACACACTTGCATGCCTTCAGAAATGTTTTTGAAGGAGTTGATGTTGCTGTGGCAGTTTCCAGATTTTGGTTTCAGTCATTTGTGCTCTGTATCTATGGTCCTAATTGATGAGTTATCCCAATGTTTTCTAAAATAGACAAGTCTTGAGGATTTTTGACCTGTGTTCTATCTGTACTATTCATTCATTACTCAGTATGTTTAAGTGGACCCACTTTTATAACCAAAAGAAATTTATTCAGGAAAGCTTATATTGCTACTACAAATAGAAAATTAACAGAATCTGCTATTAAATAGGAGGTCACCAAAAGGCTAAATAGAACAAAAATAAAAATGTGGTGAAATTCTAGGAACAGACTATGTATTGTCTATGAATGCTTTGCATCCAAAGCTGCTTCTCTTTGCTGAAATGGAAGAGTGGTTAGAGTTGAGAAGTATTAAAGAGAAGCCAGTCCATCCCTGTGTCCTTGGTAGTATCGGAAGGACTGAAAGACAAAGGAAAAGGAAATCACTTTCTCACTCTGTGATTCAGTATTACATGTAAGTACCACATTTACCATAATCTCATGTACCTTCAAGTCATCTGTATCCCACATATTTCACTATTGTGTTAACCACAATCAGTGGTCAAAACCTGAATAACAGCTGGTTTCCAATTTAAAGAGAAGCCCTCCACTTCAGCACTCACATGCTGCCCAAACACAGCTCAATATTTTGTGTCTCATAAAGGTGGCTTCATTTTGTGCTTCCAAACCCAGAGATGCATTCTCTTTCATTAAAATAATAAATAAATGGATAAATAATATATAAAATTTAGTTCTTTTTTAAGTCTTGGGGACTACCATACATTGTAGGCCCCCCTTATCTGAGAGGGAATATGTACCAAGACCCCTAGAGGATGTCTGAAATCTTATATACATACTGGTTCTTCCTCTACACACACATTTAAGGTAAAGTATACACACCTACTTAGGGTAAAGTTTAATATATGAATTAGGTAAACTGACAGGTTAACTATAATAACTAATAAAATAGAACAATTATAACAATGTACAGTAATACAAGTTGTGTGAATATAGCCTCTATCGCTAGAAAGAATAAAGACAAATGTGAATATTTTGAAACCATAGTTGACTGTGAGTAACTGAAACGATGGAAAGCAAAACTGAAGAAAAGAGAGCACTATTATGTTATTTTATTTGTAAATATAATTACTTATAACCATTACTTTAGAGACTATTTTATTACTCAATGATACTTTACTTATTTAACATATAATGAATAGTTTAAGTGAGTAAAAACATATTTTCTTTTAAACTAATTGATTCTTTGACCAAACTTTCCAAATACTTAGAAAATTCTAGAGAATATATCAAATCTTATAAGTAGCAAGAATCCTAATTTTTTAGATATCCCAATGCTATTTGCATGGGCAAGGGAAGAGTGGTTGAAAGCATACTCTTTTAAGTGAGACTATCTGGGTTGAATGCCTTACACTTCTATTTTGTAGATATACTTTGAAGTGCATTTGCCTGATTTCTCTGGGCCTTAATTTCTTTATTTATATAATAAGGATAGTAATAATTCCTGCCTCAATAGATTGCAAGGAGGATGTGAATTACTACTGTTAAAGGATAATTTTCAAGGAAAGGTAAAATTATAACTCTTGTATAGCTATAGATTAAACACATATTAAAGATTTTAATTGACTCATTGATGAGTATATATTAGTTTCTTAAGGGTGCCATAGAAAAGTACCATAAACTGGGTGCCCTAAAACAATAAAAATTTATTCTGTCATTCTCAAAGCTAGAAGTTAGAAATCAAAGTGTTGGCAGGGCCAAACTTTCTCTGAAGGCTCTAGGGAAAACTCCTTCCTTGGCTCTTCTTAACTACTGATGGCTGCTGGCACTACATGGTGCTTCTTGACTTGTAGCTGCATTACTTCAGTGGTTAGATTTACAGCCCACCCTAGCTAGTGATATCAACTGATTATATCTACAAAGAAACTATTTCCAAAAAGGTCATATCTCGTGGTTCCAGTAGGTATATATGATAGGAAAGGGATACCACTCAACCCACTATAATGAAGAAACTGGAAGAATATTATAACTAGTTTAAAGAAGAATAGGCACATTCAAAACCAGATATATTTATAGGTCAGGAATATTGTCCTATCTAATATATATCATTATTTATTTATTTCTAGCCTTTTGTTTGGCTTTGTTGTTCTTTTTGTTGTTGTTCAGTTGTGTATCCCAGTTTCCCAGAAAAAGCTTGGTATATGAGGCAGTAAATAAATATTTGTTTAATAGAGGAATGAATGAACACATAGATGAATTAATGGCTCTGGAGACGCTTTAAAGTCATTCTATTGAGTTCTTTCCATATTTTTATAGTTCTCTTTCAAAGTCCTTAGCTTTTATTGTACTACTAGAATAGATGGAATTCTACCCTGGTTTCATTTTTTTCCTGGTTTTCTGGACTATTAGTCTTTTAGAGACTAAAATGACATCTTGTGTGGTTCTGAATCTCTCACTCCTTATCTGGTCCTATGCCATCATTTATTATAACCATATTAAAGACACTACTTTGAACAGCCATCTCCAAAAATATTAACTTCACCAATCCGGGTACCAAAGGACATGCCTGTAATCCCAGGGCCTGGGGATTGTCAGTTCAGGGACAGAAGCAGCCTGCACAATTTAGCAACACCCTGTCTCAAAATAAAAAAGAGGTTGGGAGAGCAGTTCAGTGCAGAGTACATGTTTACCATGTGTGAAGCTCTGGGTTAAACCCTTAGTACTTCAAAAAATGAAAGAAAGAAAGAAAAAGGAAATATTTGTTTCATCAGTGCTTCCTAAACTTTATTTTGCATATAGTACTCCTGTTGTTGTTGTTGTTAGGTGCCGTCCAGTTGGTATCCGACTCATAGCGACCCTCTGTACAACAGGGGAAACACTATTGTCAGTGCTTCTCTGTTATTCATAGGGTTTTCAATGGCAGATTGATTTTTGGGAAGGGATTGCCAGGTCCTTCCCCAAGCCTACAACTTCTGGTGTTCCCAGGTGGTCTCCCATCCAGGTACTAACCAGGCCTGACCCTGCTTAGCTTCCCAGATCTGACGGGATCAGATTCCACAGGGCTATGGCTGCAGGCATAGTACTCCTAAGCATGAGGAAAGAGGAATAGGCTCTTAGGCTATGTAGGATCCTCAGAAGCAGTCAAAGTAACCTGGACATTCCTTTGCAATCTCTAGTTTTATTATTTTTAATTTCCAAAAACTTACTAATAATTTTAAATTCTTTTCCACTGCATAACTGTTATGTGGCTTCATATACACCTTCCTGGAGTATTTCTCTGCTTTGTCATGGTAATAGAACTCCATTTGACTCAAAGAGCTGACTGGAATGGCCAGAATGTCAGGTGCTATAGGAGTCCAGTAAAGTAGTTTGGAAGCAGTATTGTGTGCTTAAGAGCCCAGCCTCAACAATCAGACCAGCTCCTCTGATGCTGTGCCTAGTAATCATGACCTCAAAGGCCTGGATCACCACTGTTTAGTGATTTCCATCTGCTTAACAAGCCCTGGGTAGCCTAGGCTTTCTTATATCACCTCTGATAAAGAAGTAAGTATAAAAAACAAATTCACAATGCTCAAAACATGTTGTTAAAGAAATTAATCTTGTCTGAACATATCAGTCTGCTTATAAAAATAGGATTTTCTTTTTTCTGTCCAAAGCTGAAAAATTTCTTGATCTATTTGAGTATTGGGCTGGGATTTAGCTCAGCTGGTAGAGTGTTATTGCACTTTCTGAGGCCCTGGGTTCAATCCCTACCACTGCAAAAATGGGAGAAGGATGTGGCAGCCCATTCCAGGAACAATCCTGAAAAAATCAATCACTGAAAACCCTATGAGGGTCATTATGAGTCACATATGACTTAATGGCACTTAACAATAACAACAACAACAATAACAACAACAACAATTTGAGCATTATAACATTTCCTGGTTGTACAGGCATGTCAGTTATCCTTTAGATTAAAACTTATTGTCCAGAGGTTCAAGGGCATCCTAGAAATTCATAGTTGTGCTGCCAGAAATGTGTGATTATGTGGAAATTTGAATGCATATTTGTCAGTGCATTTCTTAGATTTTCAAAGGTGTTCTTGACCACCCTCCAAAATAGTTAAGATATTCTTCTTTGGAATAATTTGGTATTTTTGTGTAGCTGTAAGTGTATGTTTTGTATTCACCATGACTCAATCTGTTTTACGACAAAGAACACAAAACACGTATTTAAAAAGTAAACAAAACTGGCTGACATTCTGAATATATTACTATGATGATTACTTTCTTTATGCTGCCCACTTAGCCTGTCCCTTGAGGAGAATTTTCACACTCTGAATAACATAACCTTTTGTTTTCTTTCTGCATCAGGGTGTTGAGCCCAGGGCCTCCTGCATGGTAGGCAGGTGCTCTGCTACTGACCTGCATCTCTGCCCATGTTTTTATTTTGTATCTTGAGTCAGGGTCTTAGCATTTACATGACTACAGTTGGCCCAAGTTTTCCATCATATCTGGCTCCCTTATTAAAATGTAAGGCCTCTGTTTTCATAAGAATGAAATATCCTTCTTTCCTGTAAGAGAGGGCAATACAAATCCAATATACTACAAAGCTCCTTTTAAGATGCAGTCTTTGAGCTGGAGGCAGTGGCACATGCCTGTGATCCCAGTAAACTCAACAGGTGGGTGTAGGAGAATCCCAAGTTCAGGGCCAGAGGAGACCTTGTCTCAAAATTTAAAAAAACTGGTTTGGGTTGCAGCTCAGTGGTAGAGCACTTGCAAAATATGTGCAAGGCCCTGGATTCAACCCCTAGTGCCACAAAAACAAAACAATACAAAACAAAGCAAAACAAAACAAAAAAAACCTTGCAAAAACATAATACGAGAGGGTTTATGAAATAAACTAAGGATTCCTTTGTGGCAGCTGATTCCATGGCTATAATTACTAGTCATCTTCTCTCTTTGATTCCTCCTTCTCCTATCCTGGCTAGCATTTTCACTGGTTGAGGTGATCACTTGATGGAAGGACCAGACTTCAACTCTGAGGGTTCTGGCCATTAGTCACCTTGCTCTTGTCAGCCATAGTTGCTATATTTTCCTCTTCATCATTATCATTGGGCACAGAAGATCCAAGGGATGTCTCAATGAAATCTCTATGTTCTAGATATATTACTTGCTGTTGCTAATGGATACCACCAGCCCTACTTCTCATGGTAAAGAGAGTCTAATATTCTTTTCAGTGATAAATTCTTTATTTCTTTATGCATCTACTAGCATGAGGAGCCCAAATAATTAAATGGTCATTATAATATGAGGCCTCCTATGTTTTACTTGGTAGAAGTAATCTTCCTACTGAAGAACTAGGACCTCTAGTCTTGTAAAAATAGAGACAAGAAACTCAAATTCTGAAAATTAGGCCCTGGATTGATGGTAAGAAGGGCCAATCCTACCAATACCTCTAGGTCCTGAGACCCATGTATTCAGTGTGTATTGGCTATTGGTTCACTGCATATACTTCATTAGGTCAGATCCCAACCCTGCAGGGCTTTTCCCCCTAGCTGGCATGTTGTTGTTGTTGTTGTTGTTGTTGTTGTTAGGTGCCATTGCATTTTGTCCAACTCATGACCCTAAAAGGGTTTTCAATGGCTGAATGTTTCAAGATTGCTTTAGGAGCGGATTGCCACATCCTTCTCACATTTTTGTGGTGCTGGGGATTGAACCCATGTCGTCAGTGCAGAGTAGCATTCTACCAACTGAGCTAAGCCCCAGCCCCAATGGATCATTCCACCATTCTATGAGGTAGTGTGCTTCTGCATGATGGGGTTTGTGGGAAGACTAATGGCACCAGTATCTGAAATTTACCCTGGGATATAGAACTGAGTACCACTCAAATTTTGTATCCAGTCATCCTCAAAAAGGCTGAGATTTCTCTTTACTACTTGACACTTACTTTGGCAAGTTGCCACAGATTCCTTTTGGAAATGACCAGGGGACCATTTTCCATATAGGCTTCAGATGGCATTGAAGATGCTTCCTCAGGGGATCCAGCCTCCTCTCCCCAAACCCCCACTTTTTTTTTTTTTTTTTTTTTTTTGGATATAAGGTCTCCCTGTGTAGCTCAGATTGTCTTCCAACTCACAATCCTCCTGCTTCATCTTCCCAAGTACTAGGATTGTAGGTAGGTGCAACCATATCCAGCTCAGCCCCCTTTTCAATGAACTTCTGCTTTCTGAGATAGTAAAGGTTTAAAAATAACGTGCATCTAAATTGATGAAAGCTGGCAACTCTTAATATAGTTCAGCACAGTACTAGAGTGAAGAATTTGCCATAATATTAACTTTTAGGCTTAAATTAGTGCCTCAAGACCAGATGAATGAAATATAAATGATAATTACAAAAACATCCATTTTTCAGTCTTTGCATTCCTGAAAATTGTCATGATGTTTATCTATTATGAATTATTAGTCCAAGTTACTTTTATTACATTTTAAGAATTTTTAGCTATAATATGAATTAAGTGTCTTTTTTGTATTGCCTTTAACAACCTGCCACTGTTATGTTATTTTGTTTTGCTCTTTTGCTCAGTTATGTATGTTGTGTCAACTTTGTGCCTAGACCCATCCTGTGTGTTTTCATATATAATACCTCACTTAGTACTCACAGCAGCTTTGTGATGTAGACGTTTGACTGTAATTTGAATGAGGAAACAGAGACCCAGAATGACATCTTTCTTGTTGTTTATGTTACAGTCCATAAGAGAAAGAATCAGAATTTAAACACAGATCTAAATCTAAGTCCAAGCCTCTTTCTGTCCTCCTAAATATAGTCTCTCCTCTCTTTGTTTCTCTGTTCATCTCTGTTTCTCCTCTCTCCCTTTCTCTCCTTCCTGCTCTCAGTTGTAAAACTCATACAACATCAAGTTAATCATTGTTAAGTTTACCATTTAGGAGCATTTATTATATTCACAATATTATACAACCATCATCTCTGTCTAGTTTCAAAATTTCCATCATCTCAGAAGGAGATCCTGTGCCAATTACACAGACATTCCTCATTCCCTACTCCTCTCAGACCATGGCAACCATAAATCTGCTTTCTGTCTTTACAGTTTTACCCATTCAAGACATTTTTATATAAACAGAATCATATAATATGTGACCTTTTGTGCCTTCCTCCTTTTACTGAACATAATGTTTTCAAGTGTTATCACACTGTAAAGTATGAGTGATCAAGCAAGTGGCTACATGGGCAAACAGATGAAAATAGGCCAAGAGAAAGCTTGCAAGACTTTTCATGCAACCTCACTTTCAACACATCAGTGTAGAGAGTAGTCTCGCTCTATGTCTCAATGCCTCATAACTTAGATATAAAAATATGAATATTGAAAATGTTCATACTTATTCTCAGTGACTTAGAGAACAAAACAGCATTTTCCAATATCAAAACGTTTTAAGAGTGCCCATCTTGTGAAGAAGAGTATTTTTAGCCAGCTGTCTAAGGGATATCATTCACTTGTTGTTGTTGTTAGGTGCCATCGAGTTGAGTCCAACTCATAGCGACCCTATGTACAGCAGATAGAAACACTCTCCGATTCTGTGCCAGGCACATAATCTTATTTATGTTTAAACCCACTCTTGTAGACACTGTGTCAACCCATCTAGTGGAGGGTTTCCTTTTTTTTTGCTGACCTGCCATTCTCCCATACATGATGTCTTTCTCCAAGGTTGGTCTCTCCTGACTACATGTCCAAAATATGTGAGACCCAGCCCTGCATCCATGGAGCACTCTGGTTGTACTTCTTCTAGGACAAATCTGTTGGTTCTTTTGGCAGTCCACAGTATATTCAATAGTTGTCTCCAGCACCATAATTCAAAAGCATCAGTTCTTTTCCTGTCTCCCTTGTTCAGTGTCCAGCTTTTACAACCATATGATGCGACTGAAAACACCATGGCATGAGTCAGGTGCACCTTTGTCTTCAATGTGACATCTTTACTTTTCAATACTCTAAAGAGATTTTTTGCCACAGCTTTTCCCAAAGCAACGCGTCTTTTGATTTCTTGACTACTGCTTCCATGGGTGTTGATTATAGAGCCAAGCAAAGCAAAATCTTGGACAACCTCAATCTTCTCTCCATTTATTGTGAAGTTGCGTGCTGACCCAGTTGTCAGGATTTTTGTCTTGTTGATGTTCAGTTGCAATCCACACTAAAGGCTGTGATCTTCAATCTTCATCAGTAAATGTTTTAAATCCTCTTCATTTACAGGAGGCAGAGTTGTGTCATCTGCATAACTCAGGTTGTTAATGAGTTTATCATCTCCTTACCCCTTCTGAATCTCCTGACAAACTTAGGCAACAGGTGTAGAAAGAGATGACATAATAACAATGCATGACCCATTGTCTGTGACTGATAAGTCAGTACACAAGCAAAGGCTTTCCTGTGTTATAGGAAAGCTGGAGAACAACTCTTAATTTTTGCACAATACTAGTTTCTATACCTCACTTTATATTTCCATTAAAAACTTAGACAATATACCAAGAAAGAAAATTTTCCAAGAGTTTTTAAAACTTTAAAGAAGAGGAGTAGATTATTTTTTCCTCTTTATCAGTATTTTCATCTCAGCTATTTCTCCCCAACTTGCTTTGATGGTAGAGGCAGAGGATGTATGGACAAATTCTCATCTCCCACAGACTGCCTGTTTGCTTAACTCACAGGATGAACAAATTAGTAAAGTCTATGATATCTGCCATACCTATATCATCAAGTAGTCATAAGGAGCTCAATTATTTGTAGTAAGTATGTGATATACTTGTTGTTATGGTTTGAATATAAAATGTTCCCCACGGGCTTATATGTTGAATATTTAGTGCCTAGCTTGTGGTGCACCTGCAGCCGTAGCACTGTGGCATCCAATCCCAAAGCTAAGCAGGGTTGGGACTGGTTAGTACTTGGATGGGAGACCGCCTGGCAATGCCAGGTGCTGTAGGCTTGGGAGAAGTGTTTCATCTGTTGTACATAGTGTCACTATGAGTCAGACCTGACTGGATGGCACCTAACAACAACAACAAGTTGGTGGTGCTATTTGGGGAGGTTCCGGAAACTTCAGGATGTGGGGTATGCCTTTGAAGGGTATGCCTGATTCTCAGTCCTTTCCTCACTCTCTGCTTTCTGTCTTCCTTGAGGTGAACAACCTCTTCCTCCATGTGATCCCACTGCCACGATGTTCTGCCTCATCATGGGCCCATAATCAATAGAGCTAAGGATTGTGGTTTGAAATCACTGAAACTATGAGCCAAAATAAATCCTTCTTCCATTGGGTTGTTTCTTTCAGGTATTCTTGTCACAGTGATAAGAAAAGTAACTAATACATCTGGTAAACCAGAATATGCTTTGATTACAGATTAGCTATTATCACAACTACACTGGTAGATATGAGAACTTGTAAGATCTGGCCTTGTTTAACCCTCAGTATAAATATTATATCAGCATGTAGAGATCAAGTTCCATACCCATTCAACAGCCACCTGACATCAGAAGTTGCAACTTTATTAAGAACAAACACTTGTCTTCTTTGTAAAAGAGGATTTACAAGAGTCTTTTTCCTCTTTTGAAGATATTCATCCTAGTGGAGTTGCTATTAGTAGGGCAAAGTGACTAAAATTCTAATTGGGTGGTCTCTATCCCAATGGAGCCCATAAATCTGAAAGAATTTATCTGTTCTGTGTCAGAGTTTGGCTAACAAGCCTGTTAGTATTTCCAAATTCTCCAGATGCCCATATCTAATGCTTGGCTGGCCTTCTTATGTAGCATAACTAAATTGCCATTTCACAACCATGCTCAATCCCTGAAATCTAAAACAAAGCTAGAAGCTCTGAAATGTGCTCCACGAGGCATGAAAGAATTTATTAAGATTCTGTCTGATCAGTCCTGTGTGATAATAGAAGGTTTGATGTGCTTATGAAGGATTCCTTTTACTCATAAGAAAATTGGCTCGTTACAGGAAGTATGGATCTCATGACTAATAAAAAAAAATGGTGGCTTGGAGGGGCTGTGCTTTCTTTATGAATTGTTATCCAATATTGTCATTACAAAGAGCAGCAAAATAGGGAAGAAAAATATCTTACAAAAAGTTATATCATCTAAAAGTCATGGTAAAGAGCAGAAGACCCAAGTTTATCACCTAATAGGTAAATTATTCTGTCACTGTATGAAAGGACAATACGGAAAGAGTTATAGGTAGAAATTTGTTGTTCTTAGGTGCCCTCTACTCAGTGTCCAACTCACAGTGACCCTATGTACAAGAGAAAAGGTATTGTTAGTGTTTCTCTGCTATTCATAGGGTTTTCAATGGCTGATTGTTTTTTGGGAGTGGGCTGCCAAGTCCTCCTCCTAGGTCTACAGCACCTGGTGTTCCCTGGAGGTCTCCCATCCAAGTACTAACTGAGCTTGACCCTGCTTGGCTTCCAAGGGCTGACAGGATCAGTTGCCACAGCGGTATGGCTGCAGGCATAAGTAGAAATGGACAATGTAAACCAGGAGACTGTCAGTAAGTTATAAACATTTTTAGCAAGGCTTTTCATCATTCCATGCTTACCTTTCATATCTGTTAAATGAAAACCATAGAATGACTCTGTCCTACTTCGGAGGACTGTTGGGAAGACCTAGGCAAACACTGTCAAAATGTACAAGGAGCTTTCCATTATCCAGGGACAATTCTTTTCATTTAGCAAAGTAAGAATCTGTGAAGTTAAGATTTATCAAATATTTTGGGAACACAAATTTATCAAAGAAGGATTTTGAGAAAATTAGACTAAAAACAAACATAGCAACAAAAACAAAAATACTTAACTTAAAATCCTTTACTATTATTCTCTCCTCCCTTACTTTTGCAACAATGCAAGAGGGGTCCCATATGCATCCATGTTGTCTTGATCTCCTTATTCTATTTGGAATTTTTTCCTCTTTCTCCCCTCCCACATCTTTCCACTGTCATCTAAACCCATTCAAATGTTTTTCTTATGAAAAAATTTCTTTTCTTTGTTATTTTCATATTGAAGTCCACCTATCACTTCTACCTCTCTTCCTCCCTTTTCTCCTTCACATTAAATGTTCATAAGGAGTTTCTTTCAGTTGCTGTCTTGTTTTTATTTCCTATTCACCCCTTCATTTAGTGTATTTGGGCTTTTGCCCATATTACTCAATTGAAAAATTTCTTGCCAACATCACTGGGAACACTTGTTGCAAAACCCAATGGACATTTTTAGATGCTCCTGAGTTAGATGCTTGGTACATTTCCTCCTGGTGATTGCCTCCCTTGGCTTCCTCCCCATCATACTCCTTGGTGCCTTGGTCTTCTTGGATCTTCGAATTAGAACAGAAATAGAGCTGCTGTTGCACAATGAGGAAGACTCTGAGAGGGTTAGTGTGCCAGCTCTAACCCCTGCAGCTTAATAGCAAGTGCACTCCTGAATGGAGCACTCACCTTTGTGACCTCCACAGTATAATTCCTGTACTGTGTAGCTCTACTTCTACATACACATTTGGGACAGGTTGCCCAGAATTCCAGTGGGTTTCTTTTCTTTAGGGAAAGCTTAGAAGAGACAGGTTAAGGGGTTTAATTCTAGCTTCTGTTGCTACAGTTGATTTTAAGACCAAAATTGGTGATTGTTATAATCTGTTTTCCACTATTCATTCTAAATTCCCCTGAGCTTTCACCTCTGCTGGTCTTGATAACTTATCTGGTGATACAGTCAAATTTCTTATTCCCTTCCCAAGGGCTCTGAACCCATGGTTACCATACTCATCCTGTTGCTGCTGTTGTTAGGTGTTGTCGAGTCAGCATCCAACTCATAGGGACCCTACGTACAACAGGCGAAACACTATTGTCAGAGCTTCTTTGCTATTCACAGGGTTTTCATTGGCAGATTGATTTTTGGGAGTGGGTTGCAGAGTCCTTCTCCTTAGCCTACAGTATCTGGTGTTCCCAGGCAGTCTCCCATCCAAATATTGACCAGGCCTGACTCTGCTTAGCTTCCGAGATCTGACAGGATCAGATGCCACAGGGCTACAGCTGCGGTCTGTACTCATCTTAGGCTAAAGTTATTACTCCTGTCTATTTATAATCAAGTATCATGACATGTGGGCTGGGATTTAGGTCAGTTGGTGGAGCACTGCTCTGCAGTCTCTGAGGTTCTGGTTTCGATTCCCAGCACCACAAAAATGGGAGAAGGATGTGGCAATCCACTCCAGAGGCAATCCCAAAACAATCAGCCATTGAAAACCCTATGAGGGTCCCTGTGAGTCAGACATGACTCAGATGGCACCCAACAACAACAACAACATGACATGTTGAAGTAGATCATCTGAGATGCACACATATTCCTCTCTGCCATCATTGATTAACAGCAGCCTTATCTCCTCCTGCTAAGAAATTGACCCTCTTACTCTGCTGGCCTCTGAATACAGGGAGTCCAGAGTACCCAAGTAACTTTCATGACTTGTAGTTCCCAGCAGAGCCTCAAATTGTAGGAATAGGAAACATGGAGTCCTCCAGCAAGTGGTTCAATATAATAGCAAGTGGAGCCACTCCTACCATGGCCTCTTGGTTCCAGACTCATATATTCTTCCTAATGGAGACTTGGCGCTAGAGGTTTAGCTCAGCTGGTAAAGTGCTGCTCTGTGCTCTCTGAGGCCATAGGTTTGATCCCCAGCATTGCAAAAATGGGAGAAGGACATGGCAGCCAACTCCTGAAACAATCTCAAAATAACCATCCTTTGAAAACCCTATAAGGGTTGCTATGACTTGGACCCTACTCAACAGCATCTAAACAATAACAATGATGGTGACACAACATCAGTTGAGAGGCTGGTGATTCAGTGTGTAAGCTATGTGATAGAACTCTATCATGGTAGAGAATTGCCTACAAATTGCCACTTTAGTTGTGGTTTTGGTAGGTGATCCCACTGCTCTTTAAAGCTAATTTCTTTGGAATTGTGTGGTACTGAATATGTCCAGAAGATTCACAGTCATAAATTCAATCCTCTGTCTCCGTCTCTGTAAGTATGTTTTGTGGTCACTGTTTTGTTGTAAGATATTCTATGCTTGTGAATCAGACACTTGGAAATCTGAGATAGTGGTGTTGCCTGAAGCTCTATATACAAGAACTGCATACAGTTACCCAGAACAAGTGTCTACAGCTATGATAATAAATCACTGGCCCTAGCTGGGTGCTATGGCACATGCCTGTAATCCCAGCAACTCAGGAGGCAGAGGTGGGAATATCATGAGCTCAAGGCCAGAGGCAACCTGTACAGTTTATTGAGACAATGTCTCAAAATTAAAAATTAATAGGGGTTGGAGTGAAGCTCAGTAAGAACACTTACCTAGCATGTGTGAGGCCCTGGGTTCAACTCCCCCAGTACTGAAAAAAAAAAATATATATATATATAAACCACTGGCCCTTCTCCAAAATGGTGATAGGCAGATCAACATTTGTAAGTGGGCAAACATTCTATTGGCCCAGGTGTAGCCTCCAGCTCTGACTCTATAAGTGTGCTAGTAGTGCTAATTCTGCCAATGAGAAAGGGTAACAAACAAGTGGCCCAGTTACTTTGTATTGGTTCAATGGTTTTTCTATGGTGTCTGCTTTCTGGTGGTTATTAAAATGTGATACAAAAATCACATTTTGTGTTCTCTCCTATCTATTTATCCTTGTAAATCTAGCTTAGACTTCTTTCTCTGAAATTTTCTAGTGTTTTTCTTCCCATGATCCTGATCAGCTGGCCAATCCATTTGCTCACAGGTCCACATATATGCTTGCCTTGGGCTACTTTTTCTTGAAATCCATTCATTGGGAAGATTTTCTTTTGCCACTGTCTGTCAAGGCCATTTCTATGTGCAACTGATGTCTGTTTTCAGAGAATATATTGAATTAATATCCACATACCAAAACAACTGACTTACTCTGACTTTTTCCTCTTCCTTTACCTTCTCATATGGGACACCTCACATAGCCATAGGTATAAGCTAACAGAACACTGCTGTCATCTTAGGAAATAACTTGGAGGTTTAGATTGCCTGCCTGTGATTTTTACTTGTGTTTTGTAGTTGTGCTGAGACTTGATCCCTAACGTATCACTTTCAACGTAACAAACTGTTGCTGAGTCTGCCAGACATCATGACTTAGTGTGTCCTACCAAACTCAGCTCGTGCTGTATAGTTTAGGATGCATGGCCCCTTGGTTTCCATGGTCAAATTTTCAGTCTTGACCTGAGCACAGTAATACACTGAGCACTATTTTTCTGTACTACAAATAGTGCAGCCTCACTCCACAACTTGGGTACTGCATTTTGATTCTAAGTTATGGTTTACCATAACTCTACATCAACCCTCCAACACAAAAGGGTCAATCAGATCATATGGCCCACATGGTGGTGCTGCTTATACCACAGCCTGGTGTTTTAGTGTCCTTCTCAGGCCCTACTACAAGCTGG
Source organism: Pedetes capensis (assembly GCA_007922755.1). Classification (NCBI taxonomy): domain Eukaryota; kingdom Metazoa; phylum Chordata; class Mammalia; order Rodentia; family Pedetidae; genus Pedetes; species Pedetes capensis. The sequence continues at coordinate 130,346 of VMDO01002530.1, forward strand.
AAGACTTCCATGTCAACTGATACGTGAGCAAAGCAAAGTTATACAGTATTCCATTGAATGAATTAGTCAGTTTATTTGTCCATTTTTCTATTGAGACATAAACAGAGGTGAAAGTTCCAAATTTGCTCTTCACCTTTTTCTGATTTCCCATTGGACTAGATAAGTCTTCATATTTACCTGTCAATTGTTTGTTAATTGCTCTCAGCTTTGTCTCAGCATTATCTGTCTGCCGTAGTGTCAGTGCAACTTAATATTTAGCTGGTTCCTTCACCCTTGTATGTGATGCTTCCCTTCAATTTCCCCACTCCTGCTTAACCTACATGTGGTCTTTTCTAAACCATGTTCATTGCCCAAAACAGGACATTTCCTTCTATAGACCATTCTTCCAAACCACCATTAGTGAAACTTTTAGAAAGTTTTACCACCTGCTTTCTCAGAACACTTTGAGAATTAACTGTATCTGTTGGGTTCTTCTAGGAACCAGATGTGGAGACAGATTTAGGCATTAAGTTGTTCACTGAAGGGTAACATCTATGAAAAGTAAAGGGTCAGGAAGCAGGATTTGGCCAGAAGAGTCTCAAGACTGTGCTGCTGTTCTGACAAAGTCTTCGTGGCCAACCCAAGGGGGCGCTCTGGAGCAAAGATTACCTTTCAGAGAAATGCCACACTGGACATAAAGGCCAGGCTCTAGTAACCCTGCCATGAATAGTCATTGGCTGTGGGCTTCCTGGGAAAAGCAGGGCCTTTTTTAAAAACTTGAGAAAGATCCTGATTGCACTATAGGTAGAGATTGGCAGCTGTAGGTAAACAGAAAGCTATTTCTTGGAGGAATATTTGAGTGGCACATCTTCATGGTTGCTATACCCATTATTCTTTTTCATCTTCTCTGCTTGTACATTGCTAGAATTGGTTTATCCCCAAAAGGTTCATGTGCTAGAAGCTTGGTCTCCAGTGTGGTGGTTTTGAGGATGTAAAACCTCTAAGGGGTAGAGTCTACTGGAAGGTAATTAAGTCATGGGATCTCCACTCTTATAAATGGATTAACACATGCTCGTGGAGTGGGTAAGGTCTGGAAGGAGTAAATTAGTTCCCATAATAACAGGCTGTCACAAAAACAGTAGGCCCAGTCATTCCCTGGTCCCTTGCTTCCTCTCTCACCATAAGACTTGCCTCTCCACCCTGCACAAGGCCAATTTCCTTTCCATCATGTTGTCATGCAGCCAGGGGGCTCTCTACAGGATGTTGGTACTATGCAGTTTAGACCCATTAGTCACTAGAATCGTGATCCACATAAGCCTCTTTTATTTTCTTGTTTTATGTATTTATTTAGGAGACAGGGTCTCCCTATATTGCCCAGGCCAGCCTTAACTTGCCATGTTGCCCCAAACTGGCCTCAAACTTAAAATCTTCCTGCCTCAACCTCCCAAGTATAAGGATTACAGGTATGTGCCACCACACTGACTTAAACCTCCTCTTTATACATTCCTCATTATCAGGTACTCTTTTATAGTAACACAAAATGGACTAAGATGCATATGCTTGGCTCTCTATACAAGCCTCTCTATACCTGTTACTTAAAGGATGATGTTTCTTAAGTTCTTGCTACATGCCACATTTCATGACAATCTCATCTACTCCTATTCATACATCTAATGAGATTTTAATGAATTCTGTGTTCACCTTTCCATTGCTGTGATGAAATGCTTGAGATAATCAACTTATAAAGAAGAAAGATTTATTTTGGCTTTGGGGCTGGAGCAAGGAAGAATTTCATGGCACAGAGTGCATGGCAGAGCAAATCTAGTTACCTCATGGCAGCCAGGAAACAGAAAGAGGGGGAGAAGCCAGGCCATGGTCCCATACTCTCTTCCACGGAATGCCCCTATGGCCTAACTGCCTTCTGCTAAGTGCTACTTCCTAAACACCTCCACTTCCCAATAGCACCACAGACTGGAGATCAAGCATTTAGCACATGGACTTTGGGGGGACATTTCAGATCCAAACCATAACAAATACCAATTTCAGATCTCTAGGCCAAGATTCCCAATCCCCCCGTCTCTCTGTCTCTGTCTCTCTGTCTCTGTCTCTGTCTCTCTCTCTATATATATATGTATGTATATATTATATATACACATATATATAATATATAATATATATTATATATTATATATATAATATATATAAAATATATATGTAATATATGTCTGTTTGTGTGTGTATATATAGTTACCTCAATGAAAGGATTCACCATTTACCCAGATGCTCAAAACAGACAGCATAGGATTATCCTTGATACTTTCTTCTCATTCCTGTCTAATGTAAAATCCATTATCAGTCTTTGCCAGTCTAAATATCTCTTGACTTGATCTCCATTTCATTTCACTCCCATCCAAGTCCACATTACCATCCTTTTCCCCCCACCAGAACCATTATAAATGGAGTTTCTTTTGTCTTTGCTAAATATAGCACTTAAAGTGGTCAGTCTGTAATTTGGCCCTTCCTCCGTTTTCAGTAAGATCTCTTACTAGTTTCCTTCTATTACTTCAGCCCCTTTGAACTATTTTTATATTCTAAAATATGCAATCCATTCTGCTGCTCTGGTGCATTTGCAAAACTCATTTTTTTTTTTTATTGAAACATTCTTTGTCTCCACTTCTTTCAGATCAGGTTAACTCTTCCTCATCCTTTACTTTTTAAAATTATAATACATATAAAAACACATGAAAAAGCAAGGCAAATAGCTATATACTTGGATCATAATTAATCAGAACTTAACATTTAGCCTTAACTCACTTCTCGCTTTTGTTTTTTAAATAAATGAAACATTACAGAAAGAGCTAAAGCTCTACTACTATCCTATGTTCTCCTTCCATCCTTGCCTAGAGTTAAGATACAATTCTATCATATTTTACCCTTTATCATTGCTTTTAAGGAATTTGCTACCAGTCTGATTGTCATTCTTTTGAGGGTAATTTGTTTGTTTTTCACCTCTCTTTGCTTTTAAATCTCCTTTTGATGTCAAGTTTCACTACAATATGTATAGGTGTTGGTGAATTTTTAAATCTTGCATTGAATTTTTTTGCAGCACTTAGGACGTTGAACCCAGAGTCTCACACATACTTTGCAATTACTCTACCACTGGGCTCCACCCATAGCCCATTTTAAATTTTTTATCTTGAGACAAGGTCTCACTAAATTATCAAACTGCCTCTGGCCTCAGACCTGGAATCCTCCTGCCTCTGTCTCCTGTGTTGCTGGGATTACAGGTGTGAACCACTATGCCTGGCAAACTCATTGCCCTATTTTGAATGAGATGTTCTCAGCCATTATCTCTTTAATATTGTCTCTCCTTATTTTCTCTCTTCTTTCCTCTTATAAATCATATTAGATATATGCTGGATCATTGGCCTTTCTTTCTAATGTTTTAACTTCTTTTTTTATGTTTTCCAATGTGATGTTTGTGGTACATATGGTATTATTGCCTGTATTTTCATTTCTATTATATTTCAGTTGTCTTTTTCATTTGGTTCTGTTCTTTATTATGGTTTGGATTATATCTTTTATGTCTTGAATTACTTTAAACAAACTTATTATATAATCACTGTGAAATTATTCTGTTCTCTGTAATCCTCTGGAGTCTAAATTTGCTACTTGACAGTCACCTGACTCTTTCATGATGAATTGTTACCTTCTTCATAGTTTTGGATTATACACTCATCTTCACAAGGGCTAGATCACTGAGAATCTGCGCAAGGAGGGCTGAGAGCAGGTCTCATCAGAAGTTCTGTATTTGTTTCTATAAGCAACATCAGGGATTTTACCACTTGGGGCCAAACTTTATGCCACTAGCTCAGCTTGAGAAGTGCCTCAATCGTGTGGTAGTTTAATGACAACCAAATGCTCAAGACTGTGGGTGGGTCCATGATTCTTGATTATTAAGAATATTTTAAGAATACAAAATATGTAGAAAGGCTAAACAAACTTTGTTCAGTGGGTATATCTTTTTTTATTTTTTTGTGGTACTGAGAGTTGAACCTAGGGCCATGTGCTTGCATGCTTTGCAAGTGCTGTACCACTGAGCTACACCATCAGGCCACTTTTTTACTTTTTGAAACAGAGTCTCGCTAAATTACACAGAATACCTGAATACCTGTGGTCTTGAACTTGTGATCCTCCTGCCTCTGTCTCCCAAGTCACTGGGATTATACACCACCGCACCTGGCTCTGTGTGTGTGTGTGTGTGTGTGTGTGTGTGCGTGTGTGTGTGTGTATATATATATATATATATATATATATATATATATATACACACACACTCAAACTTCCACTAAGTATGTAGCCATTTGAGATTCCTAATTTTAATTCCTGGGCTAGTATTTAGCTCAGTTGGTAGAGCACTGCTCTATATTTCCTAAGGACCCAGGTTTGATCCCCACCACTACAAAAATGGGAGAAGAATGTGGCAGTCCACTCCCTAAAGAAATCCCAAAACAATCAGCCATTGAAAACTCTATGAGATCACTATGAGTCAGAGATGACTTGGTGGCAGCTAACAACAATAAATCTTATTCCCAGTTCTGCATTTCTCATGAACTAAGGTCTCTGCTTCTGAGTAAATATCAGCATTGAAAGGCAAACCCTCAGGTCACTCTGACTGGCAACTCTTTCCCTGCCATGACCTTTCTTCTCCTAGAGCCTCTTAGAGCTTCCCAGTCTGTTTCAGTTCTCTTTTAATACCTGGGGGACTTCTCTTCTTACTAGGAAGTTTGGCTATTTTGCAAGAGTCATTAGGTTTTATCCAGTATTTATAAATACTCATAGTAGAAAGGGTTTTTTTGGGTGAACTAGACTTTTGGAAGTCTTCGTCTTTCAGTTCCTTGATTATTTGTTCTACAGATATTTATTGTCTCAGGAGTTATATTGAGTGTTGAAGGCAATTAATAAGGAAAACAGATACAGAGCCTATACTCATAGCTTCATAATATAATTAGGCATCTGTTTCTCCAGGAAGTTATTCCTAAACTTTCTCAAATCTATATCACATAGAAATAATTCAGCACTGTATGTTCTGTCATTCTATCACACTATTTTAATTGCTTATTTATTTATCCATATCATCTTCTACCCTGTAAGTTCTGAGATGGCAAAGAATCCTATCAATTAATAATTCCACAGAGACTTGCACAGTCAAGCACATTATAAGACAACAATATAGAGATGCTCTTTGACTCACAGTGGGGCTGCATCTTGATAAAGCCATTGAAAGTTGAAAATATCATAAATTGAGATGGCTTTAATATGCTTAATCTGTTGACCATCATCACTTAACCTAGCCTACCTTAATAATGTTCAGAATACTTATGTTAGCCTACAGTTGAGCAAAATCATCTAATGAAAACCGTATTTTATAATGAAGTGTTGATTATCTCATGTAATTTATTGAATACCTGAATCCAAAAAATACTGGCAATATAGTATACTGTACAGTACTGATTGTTTACCCTCATGATTGGTTGGCTGACTGGAAACTTGGGCTCAATTCCAGGAGAATTTATTAGAGATATTGGTTCCTGTTCCCTATTCCTGAAAATTCTTGTCTTGTATGTCTGAGATGGAGGTTAGAAGTCTGAAGTTAGGTGGAAAAAAAATGCCCATGGTAAAAATTTAAACAATATTGATGAACAAATGCTAAAGAGTAAGTCATTCTTTACTCCTTCCCCTTGGGTTTTTTAAAGTCCCTCTTATTTTCATCTCCGGTTATTAGTAAATGTTGATGGGGTACAGAGTACTGCAGCATTGGCTTTTTCCACTATGCAACTATTGGTTACACTTTTGGTTACACTTTTATCAACTTACAAGGTTTATGGAAACTTTTGATTAATATGCAGTAAAACTGATATGCATATTTGGGTTATGTTCTCTTATTTTTCCCATGTATTCATGAAACTGTATCATCTATATTGAGATTATCCTCTCCCCTTTTATCCCTCTACATTGATTCTCCTCCTCATCCCAGCTTTCACAATCTTTGCTTCCCTTTACTAATTCCATCCCTCCTTCTTTCTACTCTTTATATTATCCTTTATTCAGTAAGTTTAACTGTGCATTTTTATATATCAACTTATGTATAGGATTTTTTTCTTCCTTTAAGTAAGATTCAGCTCCCACATATGAACACGAACATATGGTATTTCTCTTTTTGAGCTTATGTTTGTTCACTTAACATGATGTTCTCCTGTTTCATCCATTTTACTGCAAATTTTATTATTTTCATTCTTTATTGCTAAGTAGTATTGCATTGGGCTGGGATTTAGCTCAGTCAACAGAGCACCACTCTGCAGTCTCTGAGGTCCTGGGTTTGATTACAGCACCACAAAAATGGGAGAAGTACATGGCAATCCACTCCCAAGGCAAGCCCAAAACAATCAGCTGTTGGAAACCCTATGAGGGTACCTATGAGTCAGACATGACTCAGTGACATCTAACAATAACAACAATAAGTATTCCATTGTGTATATGTACCATAATTTTTTTATCCATTCTTCTGTTGATGGGCACCTTGGTTGGTTCCATATCCTTGCTATTGTGAAGAGTGCTGCATTGAATAGGGAGACACAAGTGGCTATGTGATATGATGTAAATTCCCTCTTCTAAGACAACCATTATTAAGTTACCGAGCTTGGAATGCCTCTGATTGAGTCCAACCAAGATATTTTCTTCCCTTGATATCTTTTATGCTGGTTGTTCCATGTCCCTGATAATGCTGGCTTTCTACTTGACTCATGCCTTTTCCAACTCAATAAAGTCTTCCCCTTGATCTTTTCTATGTTTTCTTTCTTCATAATCCTCTCTAACCCATGAGTTACTCAGAGAATATACTCATATCTCAATCTCTTGCTCCAACTTCACAACCTAGCCACAGGCCAGCAATTTTTTTCTACTTGATAGACATTTCTTCCTGGTTGTCTGGGAGTACCTCAAATTAAACATCCAAAACAAACTCACCTTCCCATCAAAAAACAAAACAAAACAAAAACCCTGCTCATCCTTCTCTCTTCCCCACAATCCTTATGTCACTTCATCACTGACTCTTCCTCTACTTCTTCAGTGGTACTGTACCTCTGGAGTGTCCCACTTTCCTTCTCTCCACTCTGGTTTTATTTGTTATAGAATTTCTCACTGGCTAGTTTTACTTGAGTTTCCCATTCCCCTGTCCACTGCTCCTGAGCCCAGTGAGAGTCTCTTGAGGGCAGTATAATCTATATTTTTATGTTTTCAGCACCTCACCCCATGCTCTGATACATAGTAGGAGTTCTGTACTAAAAAAAAAAAGTGATTTACAAGATTTACAAAACAAAACAAAACAAAACAAGATAAAAGCAAACAAAAAATCCTACGGGGACCTAAAAGTTCTGACTTTTTTCTCTTAAGAATAATTGGCAAATCTACACGTGACTTTCTGTGTATGGTTCTGGGGAATCAACCCAAGGTCTTGCACATAGTAGGCAGGGACACTGAGCTCTTGGTTTTCTGAGACAGTCTTGCTATGTAGCCCAGGTTGGCCTTAAACTCATGATCATCATGTGTCTGCCTCCTGAGTACTCTGATTACAGGTATTTACCACTATGCCCAGCTCCATATGTAACCTTTAAAAACCATCAAGTTTCAGGTTTTTTTCATATGATGTTGATTAAATGACCAATAAACTCATCATTACTCCATGTAGTATAAAGGAATCCATCCTTTTAACCTATGACTCTGTCTTTGTATGTAATTCATACCCTTAGTGAAAGTTGTTCACCAGTGAATATGACAAAGGACACTTAGGTGAGGGGGAAAATTCTTTTTTTTTTTTTTTCCAAACAAGTAGTTTTACCTACTTAGAAAGACTTGAGAACTTGGACATACTTCAAGAGCCTCTGAATATTTATCTTTGGCAGAATTCCCAGTGCCAGACACTCAATAATGAAGTTTGTTTAGAAAGAGGAAATAAAGAAACAAATTTAGTAAAGAAAGGCCAAAATTTGAAAGCAATTAATAGTGATAGGAACGATTATCCTTCATTTTATTGTTAACACTGCCACTCTTTCCAGGTATTATTGCGAGATATTGGATAAGAGTGAGAAAAAGAGAAGTCTGGGAATTAAAGATGAAATTCAACATGAAAGAGACATTATAAAGCTTAGCAAAGAGTAGAGGAAGAGCATTTAAAGGGTAAGATTTATTCCAGAAGACAGTGTAAAATTAGCCCCTAATATCAAGTGACAAATGGGAAACCTATAGAATTTTTTTTATAGACTTCAATCCTTGAAAGAAGCCCTATAGACCAACAGTAGCTAACATAGTGGTAGAGAATTTGCTCTAAATTAATTCATACCAATAAGCCCAAAGGAATTACATACCTCAATTCTAAAGCAGTCTAGTCATGAATCTGTGAGGGTGCTATGGGGAATTTCCAGGGCAATTTGGAAAATACACATGGGACCAGAAAATTAGGATCATTGTTCTGTTTTTCTAAAAAAAAGTGAATCACTGTTTTTTTAATTTATAACTGTTGGTGGGGTACAGAGTAATAAACCATTTGCTATATACATTATGCAATTATTAAATAATTTTTGCTTACACATTTATTATCTTACCTATTTTACAGAACAGTATAAAGAAGGAAAGAAAAAAATTAAAATTAAATTTAAATTTAAATTACTATGTAATGAAAATCGCATGCAATCACTGTTTTAGAAATAGTAGATCAATCTAATACTCTAACATTCTGGTTCTTTTGTAAATTGGAGATTAGGTACTAGCCTCATTTATGCAATAGAATTGTTTTGAAAATTAAATAAGATGTGTAAAGTAATTGTCAAGTCTATATTCAATATAAAAGTCATTGTTGTTAGTGACTACTTAAATCACTTCCTTGAGTTTTTGTGGCACTTGTACATATCAGTTATAGATCTTTACATGCTGCATGATGGAGAAGTTCACATTCAGTTTCTCAACTGGCATGTAAACAGCTCAAGAAAACAGACTGCGACTTATTTTTTCATATAATATCACAATCCAGAACATTGATTAGCATTTAATGAGTGTTCAACAAATATTTGCTGAATAAGGCAAGATTAAATAATTATCTCAGCAGGTTGTGCTGTAAATCAAAACATGCAGGAAATATTTAACTAGAATAAGTACGAACCTTACATTTGGCTCTAAATAATATATTGCACAATTGTAGGATGGTAAAGTCCAACTCCATGGTTCACAATAAAAAAACATTTGGTAGTTGTAGTTAACTATAAGAGCCATAAAACAGACGAAGTTTCTAAAAATGTTAATATTAAGCAAGCATGATGGCACATGCCTGTAATCCCACCACTCAGGAGGTGAAGGCAGGTGGATCATGAGTTCCAGGCCAGCCCTTGCTACTAGCTTTCTCAAAACAAAACAAAACAAAATTAAATTAAATTAAATTAATATGAATTATATTGGTAGTGGAATGGTATCATGACAAATGATGGAAATCAAGGGAAGTGACAGCCTCATTGCATTCAGCATAAGTCAATAGCATTTTAAAAGGAACTGACAAACTAGAGTAAATTGGAATGACTGCCATACAAGACAGTAGATAATGCCCCATGCTGTATTAAAGAATTGAAAGAGCCCAAGTGGAATACTGGGGAAGAGAACAAAAATAGACTTAAATTATCTATCTATCTCTATCTCCATCTCTATCTATATATTTGTACTGGGGGTTGAACCCAGGGCCTCACGCTTGCATGTTGTGCAAGTGTTAGACCACTGAGCTGCCACCTCCAGTCCATTTTTTAATTTTTTGAGACAGGGTCTCGCTAAATTAAGCAGACTGCCTCTGGTCTTGAACTTGTGATCCTCCTGCCTCCACCTTCCGAGCCACTGGGATTATAGGCATGCGCCACCACGCCCAGCATCTTCATATGTTTAAAGGCTATGCAATGTTGCTTCCTATAGACCAATACAGGAAGCAACCAATAAAAATTGTATTCCAAAGTTGGATTGTCACATATGAGACTTGGATTCAATACAAGGAAGAATGTCTTAAAGGTGACAGCTGTTCAACAATGGAATGGATTTCTCTACAGTGTAGAGTGATGTCATACACATGATCTCCCTACTTTGTAGAATGTCTGTGGCTTGTTGTTGTTAGGTGCCATCTAGTCATGTCTGACTCATAGGAACCTTCATAGGGTTTTCAATGGCTGATTGTTTTTCTTTTGGGGATTGTTTTGGGAGTGGACTGCCACACCCTTCTCCCATTTTTGTGGTGCTGGGGATGGAACCTGGGTCCTCAGAAAGTGTGGAGCAGTGTTCTGCTAACTGAGCTAAACTCCACTCTGTGGCTTAGACATTTCTTATATGCCTGTCTGTCCCTTGCTTAGCTCTGCGCACAAAATTTTTTCCTAAACATTTTTCACAGATTGATGCAAGAGAAAATAATTATATTTAACTATACGTGTATACCTACTTTGCCTGCAGCCATAGCCCTGTGGCATCCAATCCCGTCAGATCTCGGAAGCTAAGCAGGGTCAGGCCTGGTTAGTAACTGGATGGGAGACTGCCCGGGAAAACCAGAAGCTGTAGGCTTGGGAGAAGGACCTGGCAACCCTCTCCCAAAAATCAATCTGCCATTGAAAACCCTATGAACAGCAGAGAAGCACTGACAATAGTGTTTCCTCTGTTGTACAGAGGGTCGCTATGAGTCAGATACCAACTCGACAGCACCTGACAACAACAACAATACCTACTTTACCCAGTAAGGTTTAGAAATAAGCCAATCTTTAGTGATCTCCAGATCTAAGTCATTATATTGAAAGGTTTTGGACATAATATACTTCTAAAATACATGCTTATTAATAAATTCCATACATACTACTGTATTAATCAGTACATCTTACACATGTTTATAAAACACACACATAATGTAACAGCAAAAGGTATGAGATAAAGAATAACAAATATTACCACATTCTCTCTGCTCACAATGGATCATCACAGCCACCTCACTTGGCCAACCACTGGTCTATAATTAAGGAGCATAACATAGTTCTGTCTCAAATACTTGGATATTTTGATGCTTCTTGGTCTGAATGACCTACCTATTAATGATAATTTTTCCATTTTCCTTTACTCATATAGACAAAAACCGGAATTTTTTTCAAAGAAAGTCAAGTGATTTTCTGGAATTTCTATGGGTTTTTGCAAGCCATTAAAAAAAATAACTAATTTAAAAAGTACCTTTCTTGTTGACCCTGCATGACTTGGATCCAGCTTCTCTAACTTAAGTCTCAAAAAAAATAGATACTGTTCCCTTATATGTATAATACATTTTTAAAACTTGCAATTGCATGGTGTTTTGTTTGAAATGATAAATTTAAATGAATGCATCAGCAGGAACTGAATCAATAGTTCTTAGTCATTTTTGTCAAACCTTTGATTAAATCTCTGTCCCAATACAGACCCAATAGCCTCATTTGAGTATTTCAATGCTCTTTGGTCAGTATCTTACCTTTTGTCTCCCAGATCTGAATTACCTTGAAATTAATCATTAGGTTAGGCCATATGATGCCAGATAGTCCATGATTCTTCTTCATTATTAAAAATTTTTCCTTTATGACCTAGTTAAGTGACTATGATTTGTTAATTGCAAAATTTTCTTACTTTGCTCTGTCATATTAAGCTTTCAGCTAACCAGCAGAGGGAGCACCAAGGGACAAGCTAGCTTTAACTCAGTGTACTTGCAGTTGCTTAAGTGGACCAGAAAACATTCACAAATTCAAATCTGATTCTCAGCAGATAGAAGCATTGTTCCTGTAATTGGGGAAACCTGGTCTTCCATCAATAGCACCATTAGGAATCCAATCTCTTGCCTAACATTCCTGGGATTCCTATTACAATAGAGGAGGTAGAGTCTCTTTTGTATGAGTAAAGAGGAACTCTAGTTGCTCCTGTTTTCCCAAATCCTAAATAAATAGATACTGTACCCCTCTCCACCATGGGGGTGGTAGGATGGAGAGAAAAAGGAAAAATTTCTTACCAAATCTGTTTCTCCTAGAGAAAATACAAGATGACATTGGTTATGAAGTCTCAAGTTATTAAGCTATAGAATCTCAATTTCTTCAGTGGTAAAGAACTCATTATTATTATTAGTAGTAGTAGTAGTAATACTACTAGTACTGCCACTATTATCATCCACTTATTAACTTCTGTTTTCTGTGTTTAAGCTCAGTTAATCCTCACATCAGCCCAAAGAGGTAGGTTTTATTGTTGCCATTTTATAGATGAGGAGACTGAGGCTTAGAGAAATTGAAGAACTCAATCAATATCCCACAACTAGAATAGAAACTTGAATGAAGTTTTCTGGCTCCTCAGCCCCATGCTCTCATCTGTATTGTAAATAAGAATAATAATACCATTTCACAGTTATGCCTTATAAGTCACTTTAACCTTTATTATCCCTGCCTCAGAATATTTCTGTGAAATAAACACAAATAGTAACATCCACCTCTATCAATTCCTCTTTCCCTCTTTAGTTTCCATTTGAAAAAAGTTGTTAAGGAAACTAAAGCTCACAAAACAAATATGAGTTTTCTAAGCTAACCTAGATAAAAAGTGGAGCTGGGGTTGAATGGGCTTTAGTTCTTTGATTGCTAATTGTGACATCACTCTGCTTTGCCACCTACAGATAAAGAGATTCAACTTGGCCTATGATGAACACCTCAGCTCTAAAATGATCATTTAAATCCTATAGTTTTTGCGTATGCTACATGAATGTAAATAATAATAATTAATACCTGTGTTAACATAACTTCCTCACAGTGTTATGTACAAAAGATCCCAAATGATATAATATATGGGGATGTTTATGGAACAAGTAAACAATATGCAAACCAACATAATTCTATTATTAACCTTGTCCTGGATTAGGAACTAAGTTATGTCTGACTTCTGGAAAAAAATGCAAGGCAGAGCAAGACAGGTTAGTTATTACTACTACCCATCTCCCATCTCCCAATTGTCCTGCCTCTCAGTGAGGAAAAGGCTTTAGATGGTATTTAAGAGGCAGATGAGCCAGGGGTGGTGGCTTATTCCTATAATACCAGCACTCAGAAGGCTGAAACAGAAGGATCATGACCGTGAAGCCAGCCTGGACTATGTAATGAGTTCCAGGCTAGCCTGGGCTACATTAAAAAAAAAAAAAAAAAGTATAGGGTTGTTCTTATTTACTGGAATTTTGAATTATTTTGGTGAGTCTGCTTGTCTCAACTGTCCTATGAGATGTTATTCACATACATGTTCCATTCATTCACAGCTCATTCTCCCCTGTGTGGGATTTGTAAGCACTTCCATTGTACCTTGAAGTGACGGCTGAAAAATTAGATGGTTTCTCATTACTGATGCTCCTGGACTTATAGTGGGATTACACCTACTATATCCATTGTAAATTGAAAATATCACAAGTAGAAAATGCATTTAATACATCCAACAGAGCAAACATTACAGCTTAGCATCACAGTATAGAGTAGATTGTCAGTTGTTGCTTGTCATAATTGTGGGGCTGACTTGACTGGGAGCTGCAACTTGCTGCTGCCACCCAGAATCATGAAAAAGGATTGTACCACATGTCACTAGCCTGGGAAAGGATCAAAATTCACAATTTGAAGTACAATTCTATTTCATGTGTATTCCTTTCACATGATCATAGAATCAAAAAATTGTAAGAAGGGCCATCTGCACACCACTATGAACCATCCTAGTCTCTATTTGATATAGTTTAAAATGAAGATTAATGAAATAGTTTTAAAAGGACAAATAGAATCTTTGCAATGATCCAGGATAAAGCCACAAGAAAATACTACTTTCTTCCTCTAATTTATAAAATGAAATGAAAGCTGCTTCTATTCTCTTAAGGAACTATCCAGAGGGAGAGAGATTGAGAGAGCGAGAGAGATGATGTGGGAGATATAAAGAGAACCGGAGGGAGTGAGGGCAGACAGTATTTACCTATTAGATTTATTCATTCAATTCAATAATGTTTAAGTGCTAACTGTAAATAGAATCTTGAGCAAGACAGGTAGGTCATTCGTATGTTTGGGGAATTTGCATTCCAGATAGCCAACAATGATGAAATAATTACAAGTTTAGTGGATGTTAAGGAGAACACCAGATTTCCATTATTTCTTTATGTATAAGCACACTGCAATGTCTCAAAGTAAGTATTTGTAAGGATCAAGCAGAAGATAATGCTGCATACTTCTTGTTGTTAGGTGCTACCAAGTTGGATCCAACTCTTAGTGACCCTATGTACAACAGAATGAAACACTTCGCGATTCTGTGCCAGGCACACAATCTTATTTATGTCTAAACCCATTGTTGCAGACTCTGTATCAATCCATCTAGTTGAGGAGTTTCATTTTTTTTCATTGACCCGCCACTCTCCCAAACATGATGTCCTTCTTCAGGGATTGATCCCTCCTGATTGCATGTCCAAAATACGTAAGGGATAGTCTAGCCATCTTTGTTTCCAAAGAGAAGTCTGGGTGCACTGCTTGTAGGACAGATCTCTTGATTCTTTTGGAAGTCCATGGTATATTCAATATCATTCTCCAGCACCATTATTCAAAAGCATTAATTCTTTTCCTGTCTCCCTTATTCAATGTCTGACTTTCACAACCATGTGATGAGACTGAAAATACCATGGTATGAGTCAGGTGCACCTTTGTCTCCAATATGACGTCTTTGCTTTTCAGTACTTTAAAGAAGTCTTTTGCCACAGTTTTTCTCAATGCAGTGCATCTTTTGATTTCTTGACTGCTGCTTTCATGAGTGTTGATTGCAGAGCCAAGTAAAGCAAAATCTTGGACAACCTCAACCTTTTCTCCATTTATCATGAAGCTACTGCATACTAGAGAACTCCAAATGATTTATGACAACAAAGGAATTTGACTTTCTTAAATAGCAATTATTATAAAAAGAAACTAAAATGGCTAATCTTCACTCCCTGTCTTTCCAAAGCCAATAAAAAGGAAATCAGAGATTATACCATTATCTTGACCTCTCTGACTGCTAGATAAGCCCAAGAAACAGTGCACACAACAGAATAGGAGAAAGAATCAAAGGGTATGTTTTACATGGGTAATGAATTCTACTGACTTTTCTCCTTCTGGGATATATTTTTTGCTTCTTTTGTAATCATACCCTGCTGAAAAGCCACATAGCTTGGACTGATTTTTGCCTACCACAGATTTTGGTTTCCAAAAGTACATCTCCATGACTAAGGAAATGGACAATCTCAGGTTGGCTGGCTCCATCAAGAACACTTAAAATTTGGTTGCATAATTGTCTAACCAACTAGGGTCTTAGCAGCAACTTGAATTTTCTCATTGGCATCCACTTTGGAGAATATCACATTGCTTGAGAAAGGAAAGGGAGTAGCTATAACTTTTGTGGACTTATAAAATGTTAGTATTAGAAGAGGGACTTAGGTATTAGGTACTTTAACCTCCTCCACAATGTAAGATTCTCTTGTACCTGCTTCATTATATTTATCCTTTTAATACATATGGTGGGGAGAATTTACTACTCTCCTTTTTGAAGAATTCTGTTACCCTTTCCAGTACTGGAGAGAGTTACCACCATTAGTCTTAGATGTGCTCATTAGCGCCCCCTACAGACCAAATCAGAAAGAATCTCACTTTTATTTAATGACTTTCCTCCTCCCCACCACTAACAAGTCTTCTCTTCTATGCTCTACATTCCTATTTTTTCCCCACTATTCTGTATCCAACATGATCCTCAAAACTATGGCCAGCTTGAATGGCAGAGATTGGGGGGGGGGGAGAAGGGAATCAAAGTGTTTGTGTATGTTACCTTATTTCTTATTTCTCTCAATTTTGTAACATCAGATATCATCAGCATATCATCTGATCTCTCCATTAATATTGCCATACAGAGCCACTTTACAACTCATTCTCTTTGAATCTAGAAAGTGCCCCTCCAACAAAAAGGCCAGCTGTAGTAGTGCACATCTGTAATCCCAGTGATTCAGAAGGTAGAAGCAGGAGGATTGTGAGCTTGAGGCCAGAGGGAGCCTATGCAATTTAGAGAGACTCTGACTCAGAATAAAATGTTTAAAAAAAGGTGTGAGGGGTGCAGCCCAGTGTCAAGGCACTTCCAAAGTATGAGTGAGGCCCTGGGTTCAACCTCCAAGTACTGTGAAAAAAAATAAAAGGGGGTGGGGAAAGGGGAAAAAAAAGTCCCCAAGAAAATATTGACTCTAAAATTAAGCTCTGGATTTGAACATGGTGCCATGCTATTGAGTCACAGGAATATGGTTCTTTTAATTTCAATTATACCACTATTTTAGTAACTTTGGCAAAGGAAATATTAAAACAGCCTATCTTCAATTTATAAGGTTGTGTTTCAGAAGTCAGTTGTTTGGCATAAATTTTACATGAGTATTACATTTTCAGGCCAGCTTACCAAAGACTTTTTAATTCCTAAAAAACTTGACTTATAATACCATAACAGAGATCAGCTGTAAAAGATTAGGACAGTCATCCCAACAAAGAAAGAGACATAGACCAGGAAAGGCTTGAAGGGAGTTTTTCATAGAATATAAATAAAAGATGCACTTTGGAGAAAAAAGGCAGGCACACTGAGAGTTATGTATCTGACACTTTTCTCATGATTAGACTTGGATTTGGGATTTAAGGGGAAAATAACACAGAGGTAAATGCCATTTTCATTATATCATATCAAGTTTTGTTGTTGTTGTTAGGTGCCGTTGAGTCAGTATCCTACTCATAGCGACCCTCATAGGGTTTTCAATGGCTGACTGTTTCAGGATTGCCTTGGGAGTGGATTGCCAGGTCCTTCTCCCATTTTCGTGGTGCTGGGAATTGAACTCGGGACCTCAGAGACTGCAGCGCAGCACTCTACCAACTGAGCTAAGTCCCAGCCCATATCAAGTTTACATACTGTCAATATACCATATCACTGTTGACGTTAACCTGGAGCACCTGGCTGAGGTTAGATCTACCAAGTTTCTCCACTTCCATAAAATTATTCTTCTCCCCCAATTTCTATACTATACTATTTGGTAGGAAGTCATTGTGTGCTGCCTACACTTGTTGTTAGGTGCCATCGTAGCGACCCTCATTGGGCTTTCAAGAGCTGACTAGGGATTGACCAGGGAGTGGGTTGCCCTGGGAGTGGATTGCCCTGGGAGTGGATTGCCAGGTCCTTCTCCCATTTTTGTGGTGCTGGGAAATGAACTCTAGACCTCAGAGATTGCAGAACAGTGCTCTATCAACTAAGCTAAATCCCAGCCCCCACCACCCACCTACACTTAGGTAGTGGGAAATTGTGGGGCTGCTGATTTGCATTCAGTTTAATAAAAACGACAAGGGACAAAGGCTCAGGGCCCTGGTCTCCTTCCAGCCCTAGAGGATTTGCCTTTAGGGAAGTGTTTGTCTCCCTGGAAACCAGATAAGCTGTGCTTAGGGGTCAGACCAGACAGAGTGGCTGGAAATCAGCCACCAAGCCATGGCTTTAGACACATCATGACTGATCTACATGATATCACTAATAATCTTTCTGTTGGAAACCAGAATCCAGAATGGTAGGGTATTTGTGTCTAGGAGATAAAAGGAGAATAAAATAGATAATCTAAGTAAAAAGCCAGGTTAGAGGACCTCAAAAAAGGCCTTCAGGAGATTCCTGCTTTACACGTTCCCTGTCTCCAGCTCATCTTTGGCATCCTCCTGAACTTGTCTATAACAGTGCTAAGGGTTGTATTGAGCAATGCCACCATGCATTCCATGCTGCCAAAGTTTTTCAACACACCCCAATTCCCACAATCTCATTGGCTGGAAGCAAAGTGGCAATCAAACTGATGTGACTTTGGCCTACAATTCCCACACCAACTTGTTGTTAGGTGCCATCAAATCAATTCCGACTTATAGCAACCTTCATAGGGTTTTCAATGACTGATTACTTTGGGAGTGGATTGCCACATCCTTCTTCCATTTATGTGGTGCTGGCAATCAAACCCAGATCCTCAGAGAGTGCAGAGAAGGACTCTACCAACTGAACTAAGCCCCATCCCCAACTAGGAAGCATAAAATGAATTGGCAATGTAGTCATTGTTCCTGCAGCTGGTAGTCATGTGTTTTAATGGAACATAGTTGCAAAAAGTTATTTCCTAAATGCTTTTCAAAGACTTGGTTCTTCACAGAGATAGTTTGAGCCAACTGTAATGACAGTAAGAAACTAAAGAGTGCCCTAAAGAACAAAATTCATGTCTTAAGTTTAACTTTATTTTGGAGTGAGTCTTCCTGAAAAATAAACCTTTGCCTGACCTCAATTTTTCATTCAATTCCTAGGACTGATGATTTGAGTATTGAGAATAGAATTATTTGACTCTTGTTTATGTGATATAAATACAGAAATGGTCTGGTTCTAAGTATTATGATCATGGTCAGAATTTTTGTATAAACTTAAAACCTCTTGAAGTCATGTATAATTTTTTGAAGCATAGAGTTGGACTTTGCAAGCAACCTAAGTCCTTTTGTCTGAGAAACTTTAAGCATTGAGTTTTCTTGCCATGAAGTTCTGCATTGTATCTAGAAAGTGTCTTTGAAATATAGCTTTGAAAACCTACGGCTCACAAAGAACTTGGCCAGTTGAAGGGAAAAATGATAAAGAATTCTGTTTCGCAGTGAGAGGGAACAAAAAGAAGGAGGGAAGGGATTATTGTCAAGTTAAAATTTTATACTAAATTTCTAGTGTATAGTTTTCAAGACTAGCAAGATTTTTTATTTGTTTTATCCAGGCATAGGTATGTTTGATATGTGTTCAAAATCCAGCATGTGAATGTCACCACTTCAAAAAAATTTTCAATTGAATTTTTAACAGAAAAAGTATATTTTTCTCATGTACATCATGGTATCTTAAAATATGTATATACTGTGGAATGGCTAAGTTGAGCTAATTAACCTATGCCCTACCTCACATACCTATCATGTTTTGTGGTTAAAACACTTAAAATCCACTCTCCACAATTTTCAAGTATATAATATGTTATTAATCATAGCCACTTACCTGGCATAGTGGTGCGTGCCTGTAATCCCAGTGACTTGGGAGCAGAAGTAGGAGGATCTCAAATTTGAAGTCAGAGGCAGCCTGATTAACTCAGCAAGACTCTGTCTCAAGATAAAAGATAGAAAAGAAGCTGGGAGTGCCACACAGTGGTAGAGTGTTTTCAAAGTATGTGTGAGGCCCTGGGTTCACACCCAATCCCCTCCCAGTGCGACAAAAAAGAAAAAAGAAAAATGTTATAGCCACCATGTTGTACAATAGAGTTCTTGAACTTATTTCTGTCTAACTGAAAGTTTATATTCTTTGGCTAACATCTTCCCAGTGCCAACCTCCCCCAACTTTCTCCTCCCCAACCACTGGTAATCACCATTCCATTTCCTGTCTCCATGAGTTCAACTTTTATAGATTCCACATATAGGTGAGGTACTATTATATTTGTCTTTCTGTGCCTGGCATATTTTAATTAACATAATATTCTCTAAGTTCATCCATGTTGTCACAAGTAATAGATTTTTTTCTTTTAAAAACTCAGGTGGCAGTCCGGCACTGTGGTGCATACCTTTAATCCCAGCAACTTGGGAGGCAGAGGCAGGAGGATCCCAATTTAGAGACCAGAGGCAGTCTGTGTAATTTAGCAAGATCCTGTTTCAAGAAGTAAAAAAAAGGGGGGGGGGCTGGGGCACAGCTCAGTGGTACAGTACTTGCAGAGCATGCAAGTACAAGACCCTGGGTTCAACCCCCAGTACCAGAAAAAAAACAAAACAAAAAACAAAACAAAACACCTCAGGAAGGGAGTGGCAAGAGGATCACACAGTCAAAACGAGAGGCAGCCTGCATAATTTAGTGAGACCCTGTCTCAAAATAAAATATAAAAAAGTGGCTGAGGGTGCAGCTTAGTGGTAGGGTACTTGCCTAGAATGTGCAAGGCCCTGGGTTCAACCCCCTAGTACTACAAAAATAAAATAAAAATAAAAGCTGAATCAGATTCCCTCATGTATTTATGGTTCATTGTATGTTGATAGATGGGCTGGGGTTATCTCAGTTGGTAAAATGCTGCTCTGCACTCTCTGAGGCCCTGGGTTCAATTCTAAGCACTGTGGAAAATGAGAGAAGGACCTGGAATCCCACTCCCTAGAGCAATCCCCCCCAAAATCAATCATTGAAAACCCTATGTGGGTCAGTATGAGCTGGACCTGACCTGATGGCACCTAACAACAACGTGTTGATAGATACTTAGAGTATTTCCGTATCTTGGTTATTATAAATAATGGGCAATGACTGTGGAAGTACAGGTATTACTGCAAGGTGCTGACTTCATTTCCTTTAGGTAAATACCCAGCTTAGAGATTGTTAAGTCATGTGGTAGTTGTATTTTTAATTTTTTTGAGGAACCTCCCCACTATTTCCCACAATGGCTGTACCAGCTTATATTCTTACAACATTGTATAAGGGTTCCCTTTTCTCCCTATGTTTATCAATACTTGTTATCTCTTGTCTTTTTGCTAACAGCCATCCTGACAAGTGTGGTTTTGATTTGTACTTCCTTGATAATCAATTATGTTGAACATTTTTCCACATACCTCTTGGTGATTTATATCCTCTTTGGAGAAGTGTTTATTCTTGTCCTTTGCCTATTTTTAATATTTTAATTTTTTTTCTTGATAACAGGTTAGTCAAGTTCCTTATATATTTTGAACATTAACTTCTTGTCAGATGTGTAGTTAGTAAATATTGTCTTCTAACACAGAGGCTGCATTGTAATTTTGTTGATCATTTCTTTTCTTATGCAGAAACTTCTACATTTCATATAGTTCCACCTTTTTTTTCTTTTGGTTTTGTTGTCTGTTCTTTGAGTTCATATCCAAAAAAATCATTGCCAATACCAATATTAAGGAGCTTTAGGCTGGTTTTTGTGTTTGGTGTAAGATAAGGGCCCAATTTCATTTTTTTGCATATGGCTATTCAGTTTTCCAAGGACCATTCATAAAGAAGACTATTGATTTATTGTTGTTGTTAGGTGCCATCGAGTTGGTATCCGACTCATAGCGACCCTCATAGGGTTTTCAATGGCTGACTGTTTCGGGATTGCCTTGGGAGTGGATTGCCAGGTCCTTCTCCCATTTTTGCAGTGCTGGGAA
This sequence comes from Pedetes capensis, assembly GCA_007922755.1. Taxonomy (NCBI): domain Eukaryota; kingdom Metazoa; phylum Chordata; class Mammalia; order Rodentia; family Pedetidae; genus Pedetes; species Pedetes capensis. The sequence continues at coordinate 151,615 of VMDO01002530.1, forward strand.
TTGAACTCAGGACCTCAGAGACTGCAGCGCAGCACTCTACCAACTGAGCTAAATCCCAGCATATTGAAGAAAAATTTGGATATGTTTTATGCACACACAGTCACAATGTTAGAAGGTGAATGTCACCTCCTCAAATCAAATAGCAAAGGAAATGAACAGAGCATAGGTGATGAAACATGAAGGGCGCTTGGAGTTATAGAGGTAAAAAAAGAAGAGAACTGAATTTGGGCAACATCTCACTTCTGCTCATCTTACATGTTTCAGCCAGTTCTAATGTTCTGCCAGCAGCAAGTCTGGATGATGGGATAAAGATACTAGTCACCAGGAAAACAGCCAAAGGGACTGCAGTAGAGCTTCAAGTAGCCCAAGGGTAACTTGAAAGCAGCATGTATGTGTAAGAAGGAAGAGTGCATGAAGAAAAATCTGACTCTACAATTCAAGCTAAAGTCAACCCTACCTGGCACCCCACAGTGTTATTTCTCCAGGTGGGGTCCTAGGACAATTTATATACAAATTCCCTGTGGGTCCCTCATGACACTAACCCATTGGAATCAGATCACTGGGAATGGAACCTGAGAGTGTACATTTCAAACAAATAGCATAGGCCACTTCCAGGTGCTGTCATGTTTGAATCTGTGTCCCAAAGAGTAAGTCAGGAGTAAGAAAGCATAAATTAGAAAGGAATTTACAAACACCACACATATAAGTGGCTGCTGCCCAGGCCTCTACCACTCTTGGGTCAAATTCCCATCTACAATTGCCTTTGGAGTCTTTGGAAAAATTTCAAATGTAAAATTTTTGGAGACTCTCTGGTTTAGATCCTGCAGCCATACCACTGCAGCGTCTGATCCTGTCAGATCTCAGAAGCTAAACAGGGTCAGGAGTGGTTAGTACTTGGATGGGAGACTGCCTGGAAACACCAAGTACTGTAGGCTTGGGAGAAGGACTCAGAAACCCACTCCCCCAAAATAATCAGCCATTGAAAACCCTATGAAGATCAGAGAAGCACTGACAATAGTGTTTCTCCTGTTGTACATAGGGTCTCTATGAGTCGGACACCAACTCCATGGCACCTAACAACAACTCTCCCTTAGAAGTAAAGGAGGAATTGTGAAATGCCAGATAAGTGGACGGCATGCCACTTATTGGGACATACTTGTACCAGGGCCAATTTCATGACTGTCTGTTCACCTTTTTAAATATTGAGCAGACTGCAGTTCCCCAGATAGACCAGGCTTTTCTGCCTTCCATGTCTTTGCACTTGCCATTACCTCTGCCTTGAATGCTCTTCTCCATGAGTGTTGGGCCCCATGTTCAGGCACCAACTCTATGTGGGGTGCGCGCTTCCCGGTCTGGCCTGGAGGTTCGGATGGGCTGCGCCGCCGCGCACACAGATACTAAACACAATTCACTCGGGTCCCTCAGGTGAGGGGCGCAGACTCCTGCGGCCCTCAGGACCCTGGCAGAGACGGGAGAAAGGAAAAGCCTCAGGCGCTTTTGCCTTCCAGGGGCAAACACCTGAGTTGGTCGTCTCAGTGGTCACGAGGAGACAGCTGCTGCTTCGTTGGTGGTCAGACGGAGAGCAGGTTCTTTTTGTTGTTGATTGCAACAGGAGAGCATTCTCTCCTCACCAAAGGTCTGGGGCAGAGCAGCGGGAGAGGCGCTTCCTCATCAGTGGTCTGGGCAGGAACAGGCGAGAAGGCACAGAAAGGGTGCCAAAAAGGGCTAAAAGGCGGTGCCAAAAAGGATCGAGCTGCCCCGAAGCGCAGCTCTTTATGTAGCTCGCTCATGGAATGGCCTGAGCCAATCAGCTTTCAGTCCAGTTGTCCAATCAGGAAGTGTTTTGTACAAACGTGCAACCAAGTTATTTTCATTTTCCCTAGATTTCTAACTTACAAACCAGATATTCAAATGCCATTTTCCCAGTTTGGGAGTTTTTGCCAGTTTCCTCCCAATTTTTCCCTACACATGAGCACCCCAAATTTCATATTGTACAATTCTTTGTTGTTTACTTGTCAATGCATTTTTCAATGTCATATGTTTATTTTTTCTTGCTGGTGTTTAAAACAGGGCCTTGCATCTGCCAAGCAAGCATTCTAACACTGAGCTAGACCCTCAGCCATAGGTTCCTCTACTTAGGATAGAGCTTAGTTTATGAGAGCTGCTCAACAAATGTTCTTTAATGACTTAATCTCTTTCTATCACAAAATATATTTTTTAATCTGCCTAAATAACTTCATTTCACCTTTCCTAGAATTCTGTTTAGTGTAACTGAAATTTGTACTTTAAAAAATGAAAGCAATCCAGTAGTGTGAATCATTTCCACTTTTAGTTTTCCACAGATAGGAGAGCAATTACACACTGAGAATGAGGCAGAGGTGACAGGAGACAATTTTCCACTCTGAATCTTAAGGTTAAATTGGTTCTGTGAGTGGAGGCATACAATGAATGGGTGAGGGCTGTGTAAGGACACTGGACACCAAGGATTTGGAGGAAAGGCCACAGAGAGGGTGAGAGAATGTTTGAGGGGAGGGTAAGAGGGTAGATATAAACTCTTTCTCTCAAAAATTTACCTAGTAATGAATCTGCCCTCAGGTTCCTGGGAAGAAAACACTCCTCCTCCTATGATGGCTGTGCCTTCCTTAGCACAAGACTTCCCCTACCTGAATAGGTGAAATAGACTTGGAAAGACTGTCCTGAGAATTTGACCGCTGTATGGAAAATGCATTCAAAATCCCAAGACACATTTATGAACAAACTTTTAGAATTCAACCAACTCAGAAATTGAGCAAGACTTAGATGAGATTTCTTTTGCAGATCAATTTAGTAATGAAAGGAGATTATATTTGAGAAGACTAATGTCAATATTCTGGAGATGTAAGGCATATTTTTGAGAAAGAAACTAGATATGGTTTGCGGGCCAGGAGAAATTAAAAGATAAAAGCACATGAACATCCTTAAACAAATAGATCCTAACAAAATGATCACATTTCCTGAACCCCATAATGGACACGTAATCCTGTAAGTCACACTGCATATGACTTGGCCCACTCCAGAGGATGAGTGGTGTGACCTATATATGAAGAGGAGGACTTGAGTTGTGCCAAAATAGAGGCCAGATTGAACAGGCAGGAATATGTAAATGGTTTAGTGTCAGCCAATCACTGATTCTAAAACTCAACAACAAAAATTAAGTTTGTGTGTGTTGTAGGAGGCATGGCCCATCAGACAGGAAGAATCACCCAAATATCAGTCATGGTCAGAGGGAGGGGCTTTATTGCTGGTGGAGCAATGGTGGGCTCAAGTTCCAAAAAAATGGCCATGCTCCCCAATTCATTTGTCCCTTGTCCTTTTATAGGATTTACAAAGAATGAGTGTAGACAAAGGAGTCTTTGTGTTTCTCTTTGACTGGTTACTTTAAACAGTCTGCGGGTGTTATAGAGCAATCCAAGCAGAAAGTACTTGACTACAAAATCTTTAAAGAAACAACTTTTAGACAATTACCAGGGGCTGTATCAATGCAGAGGGACTGAGTGGAGCACCTCTGAGTTCAGAGAGGGGCTTCTGGAATTCCTTAGATAAGGGGGTACAGTCCCATTTTTTTTATTAGGAGGGTGAGAAATGTAAACCTCTGGGTCTTGGAGGAGCCTGGTATGGTTTTATTAGGCTTCCCTCCTCATAGGTATATGTAGGTAGGTAGGCACATAAGAGGTGTTTAATAAATGTTGAATGGATGAATATCTCAATGTGTGACTACTATGTGTGAGAGGTTATACTGGTACTAGAAGATAGTCCTAAGTCAAGCCTGGTATTTGATCTTATACAGATTATAGTCTAGTGGGAAGACAAACTAATAAAAGTGTTCTCAGTGCTAGAAAAGGAAGTACCAAGACCTAGGAGTATAGCTCAGTGGTAAAGTGCTCACTTAGTGTATAAGGACATGGGCTCCATCCTCAGCACTGCAGAAAAAAAAAGGGTAATACCAGTTATTATGGTAGTACATAGCAAATGGATTTAATCTAACCCAAAATGTCACATAACCTATCTCTAAAGAAGGATAGAAAGGAGAAAAGGAAGGTGACAGAACTGCAGTGAGGGACTATAAAGGGAGTGCATCACACAATCCTGGGTTGTCATTCACTTGTGAGGTAGCTCTTTAGGGAGAGAAAAGTATAGGTGGTATATCCTTTCCAATGATATATGTAAAAACATGGAATGCAGGGGAAGTACAGCAAACACAGTGACAGAACTGTAGTCTAGAGGGCAATGGGAAAAATCACACAGAAGGAAGCTGGAAGAAATAAGCAGTGACTTGTTCCAGGACAGCTTTTGAGGCCAGGATAAGGACTTGGGACTTTATCTTAAGGGAAAAGGAAACCATCCACAGTTTCAAACTTTTGATTTGATTTGAAAAGAAAACTAGTGCCTCTAGCTCAAGGGTGAAGAATTTTTTTGAGGGTGATGAGAATGAATACCAGGTGGGTGCACAGGGGTCTGGCAGAGAGATACAGTAGTCTGGACCACGGTTTTGGGAGAGACACTCAGCCTGTGAAGTATAGTCAACATAATGGGATGGTTGGCAAGGTTTAGGAGAGTCAGGTATGTGTAGTGGCTATGAAGCATTACAAAGAAAAAGTGAAAAAAAAAGTCCTAAATAAGTGTGCAAGAAATTCTTTTTCTTTTTTTTTCTTTTGAGATATTTGGGGGTTGAATCCAGGGCCTTGGACATACTTTGCATGTGTTCTGTCACTGAGCTGCACCTCCAGCCCAGTTTTTTGTTTTTGTTTTTTGTTGTTTGTTTTTTATTTTTTTCATCTTGAGATGGTCTCACTAAATTGCATAGGCTGCCTCTGGCCTCAAAGCTGCGATCCTCCTGCCTCTACCTCCTGAATGGCTGAGCTTATAGGAGTGAGCTACTGTATGTGCCTGAAGTTCTTTTTATCTTTAAAATAATATCAGTTGAACTCTGAGGCTCCTTCCTGCTCCACTATGATCCCTTCCTCACCTTCACAACCTGAGAATGTCTGAACAAATCTGGTACCTGCCCAGAGCAAAACACTCTGGGAGGTTCTTCTGATCTCTAGTCCACAGCACTAAACCTACTGTACAAGCAGTGGGAAATATCTCACAATTTTTAAACATGTTAACAAAGAAGACTTCATACTTATAATCACAAATTTGTTTTAATATTTTGGTAACTGTATTTTTATATATGGTGTTTCCTTTATAATGCTATGCATTTTATTTTATGCACTCAAAAGCATTATTATCATATCAGAGATGTTTTCCAAGGTTCTGGCTTAGAGAAGTCATGAGGATAGTTATTGAAGTGAGGAAAATAGGAAAAAAGGTAGGTTTCAGTCTGGGTTGGATGGATAGAGATAATATTTTGAGTTTAGAAAATATTGTGATATAATTAAGCTCAGCTCACCTATGAACCCAATAAGTTATATTGAGTCACAGAAACTTTATGTCATCTGTAATCCAAAACATTAACCAAAGCTAAGGTTCTGCTGAAAATATGCCTAAAATATGTAGCATTAACAGCAAAAATGTTAACATTCAGAGTAATGTTTATTTTAAAAGGCATTTATAAAATAAAGGCAAATATAAAGTATGAACAAAATACAATGAATGGTTAAATTAATTTTTTTATTATAATAAAAGACACATTGCCATTAACCCCTCCCAAAATACTACCCCTGGCTCTGAACATACTTATCATTCTTGCCACTTTCGGAAGCAGTTCTGGAAGTCCTCTTTTGTGAGTGCCTTGAGTTTCATCTTCCATCATGACAACACTTTGTGTCACACATTCCTTCTGCTATGGCAAATAATGTCAAATAAAAACATTATGATGTGTCCTCAGCCAATTTATTCACCAGGTCTGGCATAGTACAACTTTTGGCTCTACCCCAAGGTCAAAATGACCATGAAAGGTAAATGTTTTGAATCAGTTCAGGTGAAGCAGCCATGACAGCACAGCTAAAGATACTCAAAAAAGAGGATTGCTTCAGAAAGTGGCAAGATCAATGACATAAGTGTGTTTCAAGCCAGGAGGAGTGTTTTGACAGAGATTAGTGGCAATGTGTCTTTTACTATAATAATATTTTATTTAAACATTTCTTTTATCACACCTTATGTTTTCTTTGAATCAGTGATTTCCTAATAGCCATTTTTCCTCCCATCCAGTTTATGCCAACTAAAGTGACTCAAGAGTATGGATATTATTTTTTAAAAGTAGTTATTATGTTTCAGAGAAACCTATGTAATACTTCAACTAAGTACACTAACAATTTTTCCTATGGTAATCTTTTTAAAATCTATTTAGGGTTAAAACAATTTTCTTTATTCTCCAGATGCATACACACATATAGCAGTAAACACATTTTCCTTCCCAGCCTTTTTATCAGGTTTAAATATAAGGAATTCCCATTATCTCTGGTCAGAAATGGTCAAAAACCAGCTACTTCATATGAATTCCACATGGTTTTTCTTAAAGTTCTATAATGGTGTATTGAGATCTCTGATGAAATTAAAGATTTTTTTGATACTCATGCCATGAACACAACTCCAGACAAATTCAGAATAGATAGATAGAGAGATATTTTACTTTCATTTCCCCATGTAAATATTGCATCTGAGGAAAGTACTTATTTGCTTTTTTTAAAAAATCTGGTTGTTTGTTTGCAAGGCTAGGGTTCAAACTCAGGGCCTTGCACATGCTAGGCAAATGCTCTAACAATGATCTACATCCCCAGCGCCTTTTGTATTTTTTATTTTGAGACAGGATCTCACTGAGTTATGCAGGCTGCCTCTGGCCTGGAACTCCTGATCCTCCTATTGCATTGCTGGGGTTACATATGTGCACCATGGCACCCAGCTAGTTCTATTTTTAATCATTTAAAATGTCCTAGAAGACCTGTGTCTGCAGCTATAGCACCCTGGCATCTGATCCCGCCTGATCTCAGAAGCTAAGCAGGGTCGGCCTGCTTAGTCCTTGGATGGGAGACTTCCTGGGAATACCGGGTGCTGCGGGCTAAGGAGAAGAACCTGACAATCCACACCCAAAACAATCTGCCATTGAAAATCCTATGAATAGCAGAGAAGCACTGACATGGTGCCAGGCATGGCACAGTCTCAGGAAATGTTTCACTACTTTCTGCACAGGGTCACTATGAGTCAGATTCAACTCACCGGCACCTAACAACAACAACAAAGAAGACCTTGTAAACAATATCAGGTACCCACTCAGTGAGTTTAAATGGATGATCAAGTCATTAAATGTTTGGATTTATTAGTAGTGGTTAAGGGCATTGAGGTCAAAGAGATCTTGTTTTATCTATTTATTTGACAAACTCTATTTGAGATCTCACCATTAAGCCAGATAGTGGTAGAAGCCACACTTAAGCAGGTGAGACAGTCTCCTGACTATCTTACATACCAGTCTTCTTGTGAGCCTCAGTTTCTCAGTTATGAAGGTGGAGGAAGGATAAACATATACCTCCTGGAGTCATCATGAAAATTAAATGAAATTAATGCTTGCAAAATGTTTAGCAAACTATGCAGCACACAATAAAATTTTAGTAAATTTTAACTATTGGTATTTCTGTGGACCAACCTCTCATATTAAAGCTGAAAAAAGTTATATCATGCAAACCTTCTCATTCTAAATGTCCCTCCGAATGTCTTACTTTTCATAGGATTTCTTCTCAGACAGCCCTTACAATATGACAAATGGACCCTAACAGCTTTAGGCTTCCATTGTCTTCATGACTAATGATCCCAAAGAGAAAACTGCCTTTGCCAAGAAAGCTGTGAATAGTGAAAGGAGTGAATGGATTTATGAGAAAGAGGGATTTAATTACTTGATAAGAAGCATGAAGGAAGACAGAGAAGAACCATAGATAGAGGGATAGTGATATAGTTCAGTGGTAGAGCACTTACAGAGCATATGCACAGCCCTGAGTTTGATCCCCTGAATTACCAAAACAAAAACAAGACAAACAAAAGAACAACTACAAAACATTCCTACCAAAGTTGACTTTTGGGAGGCAAGAGAAATAAATGAGATGTGTATGTGATATGGTGGTGGTTTTATAAGGGAGTGTGTGTGTATGTGTGTGTGTGTGTGTGTTTGTAAACTGGGACTATGACTCAAAAGAAACAATGGACTAGAAATCAAAAAAATTACCAACTCCTAAAGAAAAAAGAGAAGTGAAAATGGACACTATATAAATGAAAGAAAGAAAAAAGAAAAAAAAGAATCATATTTGTATTAAATTTTTTTATTCTACACAATTTTGGACAATTCTATGTTATTTGATTGGGATGTCAACTCTAATAGTGTGGATTACAGAAGTCAAATTTGGACTCCTTTAATTATAGTTATGAGAAACCCATTTTGAATTAATACTTCATGAAGATAAAGATATGAATTGAAGGTATGCTTAGGCCTACCTGGAAATCACTAGGACAAACCAGATTTCTGTATCACTTAAATGCAGATAATGAACCTGTTCATATTTGCAAACACAAAGGCAAATGTCAATCCTTCCTGAGAATGAGAATTATAGGTATAAAATGGTTTCAATATTTTTCATATGCAGTGTCTTGCATACAATAGAAAATAACCAGAAAATTCAGAAGAGACAATGATGTAATAAAAAATCAAGAGAAATACCAGTGACAAAAATGGATGTGCAGGAGATTCAAATAATGAGTTATCAGACAACAACTTTAAAATTTTCAATAGTTCAGTAGATGGTTCTTTAAAAAGACTAATGGATAAACCTCTGATGAGGTTGATCAAGAAAAAAGAACCAGAAATGAAAAAGGGGCACATTAAGGCAGAGCCCACAGACATTTTAAAACCATATCACTTAAAATATAAAATCTTTATTTTCCATCAATGAAGATAGAGACAAAATTTTGAAAATTTAGATAAAGTGGACAGATTCCTGAAAAAATACAATTTACCAAAATTAACACAAGACAAAATAGAATATGTGAATCATCCTATAATCTTTAAAAGAATTTACAACTGTATCAAAAGCCAATGTGATTTTCCCAGAGTTAACTCACTCACAACTTGTTTTTGTATCTTTGAGATAGCTTTCCTTATTTTTGACTATAGGAATCTTTGGGGAATTAAAAATAAAAGCTCTGAATAACTATTTCTCCTCCATTTTTAACTTGATATTATAAAACTCTATAATTTACTTTTGAGGATTGTATATATTAGCATCTAAACTATATTTCAAACCAAGAGTGCAGATCATATTATTTAATAATGAAGGGAGAGAAAAGGGACAGAGACAAGGAAAGAGAAAAAAAAAAGACTTTTCTGATTTGCAATGTTACTCTTCTGCATCCATTCTCTGAAGTCTATAGATTCCTGACATATAGTTCTTGTTGTTATTATGTGCTGTAGTGTCAGTGTCCAACTCATAGCGACCCTATGTACAACAGGCGAAATAGTATTGCTGCTTCTTCTCTGCTATTCATAGGGTTTTCAATGGCACATTACTTTTTGGGAGTATGTTGCCAGGTCCTTCTCCCAATGACATATAGTAGTCATGGATGTGATTAAGTGTGAAATATTTTCAGAGAGGCAGTATGACAAAGTGGTTAAGATCTGTGTGCTTGTTGTGTATGTATGTTGTGTATGTATATAACCTTATAGTTCTTGAGCAAGGTCTTTGGATAAATTTCTTAACCTTTCTAATTTTCAGAGTCCTAATCTATAAAATGCCTGCAGCCATATCCCTGAGGCATCCGATCCTGTCAGATCTCAGAAGCTAAGCAGGGTCAGGCCTGGTTAGTACTTGGATGGGAGACCTCCTAGAAACACCAGGTGCTATAGTCTTGAGAGACAGACACGGCAACCCACTCCCAAAAATTAATCCACCATTGAAAAGCCTATGAACAGCAGAGAGGCACTGACAATAGTGTTTCCCCTGTTATATGTAGGGTTGTCATGAGTCGGACACCGACTCAACAGCACCTAACAACAACAACAAGAAGAATCTATAAAATCTAAAAAAGATCACCATGGTACTTACCATGTAGTATCATCATGAAAGTTAAATAAGAAAATACACATAACATTATTAGCACAAAATTAGATATAAAAGCAATCAGTGAATATTAGCAATTATGATTTTGATGGAGAAAAAACATGATTTCATTTTTAGGTTTCAAAATGTGTTGATAAGAAAAAAATCCCCAAATCCCTTTATGCATACTTTGTAGAAATAAATATGAACATTCCTAAATTGGGAAAGTATTCTTAAATTGGGCTACCTGGTAACCTATGTTGTTGTTGTTGTTAGGTGCTGTGGAGTGGTATCCTGATGCATAGCAACCCTTATAGGGTTTTCAAAGGTTGTTTCGGGATTGCCTTGGGAGTGGATTGCCATGTCCTTCTTCCATTTTTTGAGGTGCTGTGAATCAAACTTGGGACCTCAGAGACTGCAGAGTGGCACTGTACCAACTGAACTAAACCCCAGCTCCTGGTAACCTGTAGGTTGGTCAAAACACTTGAAAATTTTCTGAAGAAAAGACAGTGAAACAATAACTTGGCTTTTCATATAAAAATATACTCAGGGACTCTGCATCTTTGCCAGTTGTCTGTTACATAGTTTATTGAGACTGACTAACATTGTCTGGAATTTCTAAGATTCAGCTGTATAAAAATAATTCACTAGAACTTCCACTCAGTTGGTAGAGTGCTGCGCTGCAGTCTCTGAGGACCCTAGTTCAATTCCCAGCACTGCAAAAATGGGAGCAGGGCCTGGCAATCCACTCCCAAGGCAATCCCAAAACAGTCAGCTATTGAAAACGCTATGAGGGTTGCTATGAGTCAGATACCGACTCAACGGCACCTAACAACAACAACAAGAACTGCTTCCAAATCATTTTATATTGGGTAATGACTTAACACTGCACTTTGGACAACAGAATGGGGTGGATGTGTTAGGAATTAAGTTGGGTTCAGTGAAAGTCCTGTACAAAGCCTGTGTTGTCAGAAGGACCAGCCCCTTGATGCTCAAGAAATAGTATTGATAGGTCCTAGAAACTTAGCACCTATGATTACTTGAGTATGTTTATTGCAGCACAGGGCAGTGAAGAGTGGCTGATACACTCTTGGTAAAAACAAGGTCACTGCCATTCCAGTATGAAACCTTAAGAGCCCTTGAGGGGAAAAAAGAAAGAAAGAAAGAAATCACTTTCACAGGGACCTTTCAATTTCCTGCTCTCTGATGCCTGAGAATCCACCCTGTTCAATTTTTTCCCCCTTGCTTCTTGGCTAAAATACCACAGAAAACTGATCCTTCACTTAATTTCAAGGAAAAGAAAATGTTGCTTTTGGTTAATTCCAATGTTTTATGTCAAAGACTGAGCTCAAGCTTATCACATCAAAATATATTTTCTTTTAAAAATCTGAAGCTTTTGGTTTGGATTTTATTGAAAGTAAACTCTACTTGAATTATGATATGAAGTGTTTTGGTATTAATCTTTTTCTCTGTCTTTCTCAATGAATTAAAACAAATATAAACCCATTTAAAAATAATGCAGGGTGGTCATGTTAATTAAATTCACTTTACCAATGATTTTCCAATTTGCAAAACCAGATTTTCTAAGTCCAATCACATTACTAAGAAAGAGACTTTACAAGAGTGTTTAAATGATTCTGAATGGAGCTAGGATGGCCTTCCAGATGGAGGTGGGTTTAAACATCCCATCCACTTAGCCTATTTCATTCAGAATGGAAAAATCATGTGGTTTCATATTTATTATTTTTTAATTGAGAAGACTATCAGGAGCAAATGTATATGTGGGTTTATTGTTATCTTTTTTGTTTTAATCAAGATTATCAGTAGGCAGTATGTTCTACATACAGTACATGGAGCAAATTAGTGTGACATTTTGGTCATGGCATTGTCCATTGTAACAGTGGAGTTTTTCATGGATGCACACCATATTTTGCTACCTTTTTCTTTTTGTATAAAATTGTAGCATCATAAATCTTTAGACCAGTGTGTGAAAACTGAAGTCTCTTGGGAACCAGGAAGCTCTGACTGGTTGCCTTTATGAATACAACAGTCAGGAAATCTCTTAGGTTTCCTTCTACAGATTTGAGGATCCCCACATTCCCTGACTAAGTCTGGATCTTACAGACCTGTCCACACTCTTTCACCTGGGACAGGAGAGAGAGAAAGCTGACCTATAGAAAATAAGGTCTCTGTGCACCTCAGTCTCACTCTAAGCATCAAGTCACTATCCAGATTGTTACCCTGCAGTCATACCTCTGAAGGTATGACAGGAATCACAGTGGACATAGACTCTGACCTTCTTACCTTCGTTAACATTTTGATGAAGAAGTTTACTAAAAAACTCATTTTTGATTGAATAATAATTTAAATATGTTGTGGTAAAAAAATCAAGTGTGTCATCTCAGAATTTCTAATTTCATATTTTAGGAAAACAAACTTCAACTTGAAGAATGAAATATATTTTAAGGACAATTCTACCTACTCTGGTCCTTATTTATTTACACTTTGCTACTATAGAACACCATTAAGATACCTTATTTCAGATTTTAAAGGTAGGCATTTAAATTTTTTCCTCATTCTTTCATTTTTGTATTAGTATCATGTTTTTCAGACAACTTCCTAAAATATCCCTCATGGTTTATTTAAGGAAGAGATGTAGAATGTTAAGATTGAGCTTAGTCTTTATTCCAGTACTGTCCAAGAGAAATACAATGCAAACCACATATGTAATTTAAGGTTTTCTAGTTGCTATATTAAATAACATAAAATAAACAGATAACATGCTCTGTAATATATTTTTAACATGTAAAATATTATAATTTTAAAGGGTAATAAAAATAAAATACTAACAAGATATTTTATTTTTTTCTTATTAAATCTAATGTGTATTTTATATCTACAGTTCATCTCAATTCAGACTAGTCATGTGCCACCTGATGAATGGCGTATACAAGAGGGATCCCATAAGGTTATAATGGAACTACAAAATTCTATTGCTTAGTGACATCAATACTGGTATTAGCCATAGTGCAGTGCTTTACTCACATGTTTGTGTTGATGCTGGCATTAATGAACCTACTGTCTGCCAGTTGAATGGAAATATTATGCATGTAATTTTATATGCCACATAATACTTGATAATGATAATAACTGTTACTAGTTTATGTATTTACCATTCAAAATTTTTGCTATTGTTTTATACTGTATTCCTTCTACTTAGGAAAAAAGTTTATGTGAAACAATATGCTATATTACACCAGCAGCAGCCTTATATATCCGTGTCTACTGCATCTCTTGATTCTATCAGGAGATCACTTGAGCAATTGACCCATACCATCTACCTTTATGTAAGTACACTCTGTGTACATATAACAATGAAATTGCCTAACAATGCTTCTTAGAATGTACCACCATCATTAAGCAACATATAACTAAAGTTGCATTTCAGGGGCTTAGTAGCTACATGTGACAAAGGCTATCATATTGGAAAATGCAGCTCTACTCTGTGAAGGGAGCTTATAATATACCCTACTGGGTTGAAAGAACTAACACTTCCTCTTTCCACTATTTCCAACCTCCAATCACCATGCTTTTCATTTTTCAATGGAAAAAAATGACTCTCCTAGAGCTATAAAACATCCTCTTGTTAGAAATGATATTGATCCAATGCTCCACCCATCCACATGATTTAAAATAGTTAAGAATTTTCCTTTCATTACAAATAAAGAACATTTTTATAGATGAATTAGTACAGATTTCAAAAGGAAACACTTAAATACCCCCAGTAACTATGAGAATGTCTACTAACATTTTATTGTGACCTTTAAAGAAGTTTTCCTATGTAAATTATAGGCTTTCATAATTTATACAA